>CM051384.1:3450031-3500031 GCA_028015245.1 Cardamine occulta
TGTGTAACTTGGATTTGTTGTCATTACTCTATTCTCTTTAGTCTTTGGATGATAAATTTGGATGATAAATTTGGAATTATATTCTCTTACATATTTGACTATTTTCGGGTAATTGGGGAATATTTCAGGTATATGGCTAATTTCGGGTATAAAATACCCGATCCGATGGGTACCCATTTTTTTGGGTTTTTATAGGTTCTTAAATTTGAAATCCGAACCCGACAAAATCCGAACCGAAACCGAACCAAAAATTTATAAAAACCCTATTGGGTACTAAATACATAAACCCGATAGACCCGAACCCGATTGGATTTTACCCGAACCCATTACCCATATGCCCAGGGCTACCCCAAATGAATGAGTAAACAAAATAAATGGAAAAAAAATATAGTGGAATCTTATTCTATCGATTCTTCTACATAACAATAGATAAATAAATTGAACAATTTTTATTTGGCTGGTTGATAAAGTCGATATAATCAATTGATAATTTAATATAAAATCGATTACTAGAATTATAAATATTTTTAAATAAGCTAATATGTGTGTGTGTGTGTTTTTTTTACTCAAAAAAAAACAATCAATTTATGTAATATATGCTTAAAATGAAATATATGTAATGCGTTAGAATGAAATAAAAATTAAAATAAATGTAATGTAAAAATAAAATTTAAAGCTTAATAAGAACACTATAAACTGTATTTTACCTTTTGGTTTGTGTGCAAAAGATAATAGCTTGAATAATATTAAGCCTCCCATAAAGATCGCAAAGAGTATCAAATTTCCACTCTTCTTTATCAACATTAACATAGTATTGTTTGATTCCCTAATAATTAAAACTAAAACTTAAAAGCATAATAATGGCAAGAAGAAAAACTTACTTCAAGAGTAATTTCATTGCAATACTACAATTGAGATTGAAACCTGAATATCGCGTGGAAGCAATATGTAAACATCATAAATCTGGTCTTTCAAATCAAACCTCTACTAAGCATTTCATCTGATTCATTAAGAACCAAAAGTTTAACAGCTTTAGTTTGTAAGCTTCCTCTCTTTATCATATCATAGACTCGACCATGTGTCCTTGACACATCATGGACACAACGCTCCAGCTTCTTGATATCTTCTCTGATGCTCTTACCACCGATGCAGTCATGTAGACATGCACCTGAATATTGGAATAGCCTGTATAGTCTTCTTTGTTTGTGACGCCACCTTCCCTAAAGCTTGAACCCTTTAGACCAAAAAAATACCAAGTTTATTGACCATATAAATGTGTAATAACAACTCGATTAGTAAAAGGTTTAAAACAGATCTTTCACGTCTTGAAGTAAGTGTTACTCACTAATCACAAAGCAAGATCATTAATTATGTAATTACAAACGGTGTTTTTTGGGCTATATTGGTAATGGGCTCATCTCCTTCAAGACAACTCGATTAATCAACTTATGGCTGTAATGGTTTATTGTTATTTGGGCTATAGATCTATAAACAGTGTCTACGTTGTGCTGTCTTATTTTATTTCTTGTATTTAATAAAAAAACCAATAATAATAATTGGGTTTGATACGACCCATTATTTCTTCAATTAAAAAATATTTCGCTTAAAATAAAGCAGGGGCCCACAAAGCAACGGTCCAATTCAGTTTAATTTGTGGGTCAGACTTGTAACGGTCATCTACTTTTCCCTCCCCCGACCCCAAAACTATTATATTAATAAACTAAAAATTAAAAAGAAAAGGAAATTTGCCGTTGAAACAATAAAGGAAATCTAAAAAGACAAATAAAAATACCCTAAATCCCCAAATTCATGAGTCTCACTTCTCTTCTCTCTAGCTCTCTAAATCGAGTTTCTTGGCGATGTTGACCTTTTTAATCTTCGATCAATAAACTTGTGAAAATCAAAGCCATAAAATTAATCTATCTTCAACTCTTTCACTAGCTCTTGAAAATGGGTTGTTTTGGTTGCTTCGGCCGTCGGAAGAATCGTCGCCGTCACAGTCGTAGAGAATCTTTCCAGCCTCGTTTAAACGTAAGTTTTATTCTAAACAAACAATAAAAAAAAATCACATCTTTTGATTATCTTAGTGTTGAGTTGCTTCTATTAAGCTACCAGATTATCTTAATTTTTGTTTTTTTGTTCTTTTCTTGTAGAGAATCTCTAATGTGTCTACAAAAGATCTTGGTTTGAATCTTAAGGTTCCTATTGTTGAGGAAGTCCCAAAGCTTCTGAATCTTAAAGTTCCTAGTGTTGTGGATGATCATCTGAGTTTTGAGCAAGTTCCTAAAATTTCTGTTATTCCAATCACTGATGAGTAAGTGTTGTTATGTCCTTATGTTTTTTCTCTTTGTTTTTAGCTAAACAGATTTGACTTATTGATTTCTTCAGACCTTTGAATCGCAGTGACAAGCCTGAGGAGAAACACAGTCCCAGTCCCAGTCTTAGTCCCAGTCCCAGTCCCAGTCCAGCTCGTAAGAAAGTGACTTTTGACTCCAATGTCAAAACTTATGAACACATTGTGGTTGAAGAATCTATTGAGCTCTTTGAAGAGAAGAAAGAAGATGTGAAGTCGAGGCAGGCTCGATGTTCATCTGAAGGGAGTGATGTTACCTCTAACTCGTCTGGATCTTATCCTTCAAACCATAGATACCAGAATTGCAGAGAAAGTGATGATGAAGAGGAGGATGTAACAGATTGTGACGACGAAAGCGATCTAGATGATGATGATGATGATGGTGAGCTGCTTCATGAAGACTATTATGATAGTGACAGTTACGAGGATAAGCTGGATAATTGGGATCAAGAAGTTTATACAGAGGAGATTGTGGATAATGTTATGGACATAGAGAAGACTAATAATGCAAGTGCTAGAGACAGAAGCGGATATGTCAACGCAGTACTAAATCCGATCGAGAATCTTTCTCAATGGAAAGCTGTGAAATCCAAAGGAAGAGCAACAACGCAGACACGGTCTCGAAAAGAGAACACGAGAAATGCTTCTTCATTCAGCTTGGTGCCTCAGATTGATAATGAGTTATCATCATCATTCAGCTTGAACCCGAAATCAAGAAATGATGAAATCAAGAAACAGAGAATTCAAGAAGTAGCTGTTGATGCTAGTCTCTCAACTTGGTTATCCACATCACAAACCACAATCAGCGGATGCAGCAGCGTTGAAACAGCAATGTCTGAGAATAAGAAATACTCGAAACCGGTTCAAAGTTACGATGAAAGACCTATATTGGGCGCGCTAACTACAGAGGAGATCAAACAGTTCTCAGCTACGAATTCGCCGAGGAAATCGCCATGTAGAAGTCCTGAATCACCTATTATCGGAACAGTTGGTGGTTATTGGAACAATCACTCATTGGCCACAAGCAAGTACACTCGAAGCTCTTAAACCTCAAATTCCACAACAGAGAAACCATTTCTTCCACACTTGTTTGGTTACACTGATTCTGTGAGTAAAATTTCATTTATTTATTACTAAATTGCCTTTGTGAAACTATTTGATTTCCATGACTATGTGTTTGTGTGATTGTGTGTGTGTTTTTAAACCAAATCGATTTGTGTGTTTGTGTATGTGATTTGATTTAATAATATTCATTCTATTTGTTTGTATTTAAGAGACATTTGTCAATCTTATTTCAAAAAAGTTTTAAACTTTTTTCTTCTTTATATCAACACAAACAAATCCATATAATCCTTTTCTAGAACAAAGAACACCCAAATCGGGAAAATAGGCCAAAGCAAAAAGGCGACTTAAACGCAAACGCAAACGCAGTTCCTCATTAACAGTCGACGCCACACTGCTTCAGCAACGGACCAGTCTGTTTCGGCAAAAACGGATCAATCCGAACCCAAACTAATGAGAAAATCGACGCGAGAAGGATAGACCAAAGAACAACGATCGTCGGCGTTCGGTTTTGCCGACCCATCAAACCTTTGAGGAAAGGGTAAAGATGAACAATGACCCAAAACGCGAAAAACAGTTTCCCAAATAACGGTCCCCATCCACCGTATCCGTTATTAATAGCGTCAGAAACTCCGGCGACAACACCTACCATGTTGAGGATAATGAGAGTTGTGGGAGGGATGAGAAGAGTGGTCCATTTGAAAAGGTAAAGATCTCCAAACTCATCGGCTTCATCGGTGGCTCCTTTAGATGTAACGGTGAAGTTAGTGTCAACGCCAAAGAGGACTTTAAGTAGACCTTGAAAGACGGCGAAGAGGTGAGCTGAGACACCGCCGATTACCCAGAATTGCTCGTTACGCCAGAGATCATTGATGCTCACGTTGCTCCACCGGAGCTCTAAGATTGCCGTCGCGATGATTGATAGGAACAGTGCGAGAAACCATATACTCGCGAAATTGTTGATCTGAATCAAAAGAGATGTGTGTTAAAAAAGTTTGAAAATTTCTCTATTTTTGTGAGTTTGAGGGGAGAAATTAAGAACCTTTAGGGTAAAGTTTGAATCTTTAGAAACGTAAGGGGTGAAAGAGTGAACTTTTAGAAAATTTAGTAGAGTTAGGCCTTGAATGGTAGTAGTTTTTACCATGGTTTTTGGTTTTAGATTTTTGAAAATCTAGTTTTCATCCATTCAAGATTTTATAAAAGTAGATTCCCTAAAAGTTAGGGAAATTAGTTTTTTGATGGTTTCTCTAAATTTCAAAGAAAAACCAAAAACCACAATAAACTTGTTTCTTCCTTAAAATCTATACCAAAAATCAAAAACCAAAAAACTCAAAAACTAAAAACCAAAAACCAAAAACTAAAAGCCAAAAACCATTTAGAATCTACCAACCATTCATGGCCTTAGTGGGTAATCATCTTTGTAATTTTGAAGGGGGAAATCAAAATTATTTATAACTTTAGGGCTAAAAACTCGTAGGGTAAAAAACTTAAATCTTTAGAAACTTAAGGGGTGAAAGAGTGAACTTTTAGGAATTTTAGTATAGTTAGTAGATAATCAGTTTTGTAATTTTGAAGGAAAAAAAAAATCAAAATTATTTATAACGTTAGGAGTAAAAACTCTTTGGGTAAAAGTTTGAAATCTTTAGAAACTTAAGGGGTGAAAGATTTTGATACTGAATAATTATTTTTGTAAGTTCGAGGGGGAAAATCAAAGATATCTGTAACTTTAGGGGTAAAAACCTGAACTTTGAAGAGATTAGGGTAAAGAAGCAAAACTTACCGTAGGAATGATGAATTTGCCGGTGAGAAGACAAACGGCTGGAATAGTACAATAAGCAAGTAGAGGAATAGAAGTGAAAGGATAAACAATGGTGTTGATGTAAGCAAGACGTTCAAGAATCTTAAGCTTGCCTCCCCAAGCATACCACAATGGACAATGTCGACTAAAGAAAATTTCGACCGAACCAAGTGCCCATCTAAGAACTTGATGCAACCGATCAGATAAATTGATTGGAGCTGATCCTTTGAAAGCTGGTCTTTTAGGCATACAATAAACGGATTTCCAACCTCTACAATGCATTCTAAATCCCGTAAGGATATCTTCTGTTACCGATCCATAAATCCATCCAATCTGAAACAAATTATTGAAACAAAATGCAAGCATTAAAGTTCACATTCAAATCATTGTAATCTTTAGAAATTATAGAATAGTTAAAAGACAATTCTCTAATTACCACACTTTTAAGTTCTTGTTCCAAATGTACCACCATTAGTTTTTTTACAAACATAATATTTTAATTTTATTTGTAATATATCTAAGGTAAGCAATTGTTTTCACGCAATAATTTGTGGTGTTTTTGAAAAACATTAGTGACAATATCAGCAGAGCGATCTCAAACTATTTGGAAGTCTGGTTCAGTTCTTTTTAAACTTGTTTATGAATCTAAATAGTTTAAAAAAAAAAACAAAGATCCATATTTAAATGTATATTTTAAAAACTTATAAGTTATAGATCTCAATATATGTGTATTTTTAAAAAAGTTAAAATTATAGGCTCTAATTAATATATATTTAGAAATTCATGTTTGATCGCTCCATGCATGTGCTAAAAGACGCATGATATCTCTAATATGTTTAGAACAAAAAATTAAATATAATATTTTAAGGCATTTCTCGTGGTGTTAAATATAAAGGTCAATTTTGCAAAATAATTACTAGTGATTAAAATACTGCGCCTACTCTACTATATTTACTAATCAAGACCCCCAAAGTTTTGTCACTTAAAAGATCCCACAGTTCAATTCTGCAATATTACGAATTATAACCAAATAATTTATTTTAGTTACCTCTTTGCCCCATTCAGTCTTCTCTTCATATCCACAGCTAATAACATGAATCGCTTCTTTGATCAACGAACTCGTGTTCGTCGCCTCCGGCAAACCTCCGTTCTCCATCAACGTCGATGCAATAAACACAGGAGACATCCCAAACCTCTTCTCAAAGTTCTTCTGCGACATCAACGACGATTTCTCAAGCTCATCGTATCCTTCAAGACCTTCTTCAATATCTTCCAAATCAAAAATCGCCTCCGTTGATCGTTTTCTGGAATAGCTGTTCGTCTTCGTTGTATTGCTCTTCTTCTTCTTCCGTAATCCAGATAACAAGCTCTTAATCCCTGATTTCTTCTTTGAATCTGATGATTTCGATTTGTGATGACGGTTACCTCCGCCGCAGCAACAGCAAAGCCACGACGGCCAACAATCACAAGTCATCTTTTTGCGTTTTTCCGATACCGGAGGTTCGTATCCGTATAATGCTGGTCTATTGAATACACATCCTGTTCCTACATAGACTGGTCCTTGAATCCCATCTAAGCCTCTCATGTTTATCTGCAAAATTGACCCAAAAAACAGATTTTTAGGTTTTTGAGAAATTTGATTTTGGGGTTTTTTGATGAAAATGGTGATGAATTACATCGAAGAAGACGATGTTTCTGTTGGCATATCGATCATTACGATCAATACCATCGAATCGTTGAGGGAATTGAACATAACAAAGCTTTTTACCAAGCTGTGGATCCATTAGAAAGCACATTGATTCTCTTATAGCTTTACTGTTGTTGATGTAATGATCACAATCCAAATTCAGCATAAATGGTGCATTTGTGAGCACTGCTGAGACTCGAACCTGCAACATTACGCCAAAACAGTTAGATTTGGTTGGTTTCAGAGCTTTTGAGTTTTGACTATTTGCTTTGCTTACCATTGCATTCATGGCTCCTGCTTTCTTGTGATGTGCGTAACCAGGACGCTTCTCTCTCGATACATACACAAGACGTGGAAGTTCGTTACCGTCGATGTCGAATGCTCCTTCTTTTCCTAGATACACCTGCAACAAAGGATTTGAATTTGTTAGATTTAAAGGTGGAATCTTTGATGGTATATCGAAAGCCAAGAATCGGTTTTGTCGTGACCTGAATCATTCCGGGATGATCACGAGTGTTGTTACCAGGCCATGGTGTACCATCTTGCATAACCCAACCTTCTTCAGGTTTCTTCTGAGCTTTAGCTACTAAAGCATTGATCCTCACTTTGAATTCTTCATATTCTCTCTGCAAAACGTTGGATAAGAAAGTAAAGATCTGTTCTGTTGTGTGATTTTAAAAGTAAAGATCTTTCTTTTCACTTACCTTCATTGCTCTGCGATCTTTGACGAATGTAGGTTGGACTTTATCTTTCAAGTAATCAATCTTCTCAGAGAAGTAAAACTCTGGAGCTCTTGGCTCAACATTGTACTTCTTGCAGAACGGAACCCATCTCCTTGCAAACTCGGAAGTTTCAGACAATGTGTCGAACAGGAGCATCGATGCACCGTCATCAGATACATAGCAGCTAACCTTATTCACTGGGTAATCAACGGCTAGGATCGAAAGAATAGTGTTGGCTGTGATTATTGGAGGTTCCTTAAGCGGATCCACTGTACTGACGAACACATCAACCGGTGCAAGCTTGTTCTTTTCGCCTTCCCTTTCGAATCTCATTGAGAGACGGTCAAGATAGGTTTCTCGGTTAATTGGAAACCATTTCGGGAACTGATCAAGGATCCAAGAGAGTGCGAACCAGATCTCGCAGATGACTGAGATAAGCCAGAGAGGGTATGCGTCATTGGCTGGTGTCAAGATACGGAAACGGAAGAAGAAAACTAAGATCACAAGACGAAGAACGATCACGATTCTGTAAGGACTGATCTTGCTCGACGAGATTGGGACTTTTCTCCATAGAGGTTGTCTTGCTTCAGCATCTCTGTAAACAACAAGAACTCAGTTACTTGCGCTTCAAGTCTTTATTACTTGAGATTAAAGAAAGATCAAATTTTGTTTGTATTTACAGGTATTCGTCTTCTTCTTCATCTTCGTTGTCTTGATCCTTTGTTTGTTCTCCTTTAGTCACTAAACCTCTCTTCTCTTGCCTCGATTTCCATTTATCTACTCGTTCTTTCCACTCCGCGTCTGTGTAGCCATCTCTCTCAGCTTCAAACTCTTTCCCCAACACTTAAAATAAAATCACACAAATACAGGTCTCAAATTTTGCTCTTAATACATCTCTATGTTTAAATAGATCACATATATGTATGTTATCTCTTACCACTTCCGGTGGAAGAAAAGGCCTGACCATTAGGACGCCATTGCTGCTTACTATTGTAGTCTCCATTTTCCTGTAATACCCAGAAAATACTCAGAATCTTGATTTCACATGGGAAAGATAAAAAAATAACATCGGTAAAAGTCGTATAGTACCGATCCATAGGTAAAATTCTGGTGAATGGAGGAAGCATCTTGGCGATTCTTGATATTCAAGTCATCATCTGAATCATCAGGACCATTGTTTTCTTCTTCATCTCCAGCAATTCTTGGAGAGCCTTTGAAGAAAAACAATTCACCAATATGAGAGTCAAGCTAGGTATGGATTTGTTAAGACGAAAACAGGGGTTTAGTTTTAATTTACCTTTGTGGCGTTTGTAAAGAGTGCTGCATTGAGGGCAACATTTGTTACCGTTGCTACGCTCATATTCATAGCAAGGTCTGCAAACCGGGTAAGCGCACACATGGCACGCCACAAAAGTCTGTCCATTTTCACCGTCTTTAACTTCATCGCCACAGACTTTGCAGATCTTAGCTGAAAAAGAAGAATGACGATGCTGCAATCACAAAAAAAGTTATATTACTTTGAGATTTTAATGCAAACCCAAATGAAAGAATATGGTAAAGAACAAAACCCATGAACCAAGTTTCGATTTTGTTTTGTTCTTTCTCTCTTACCTCATCGTCGAAGCTGGCCATGGTATTTGGTTCCATGGCAAGGCAAAGCTGAGCTCGAAAGCAGAGCAGAGAAGAGATAGAGATATGTATGTGCCTATGTGTTTTGATGATTGAAGATAATTTTAATGGTAATATAAGGGGAAAATGTTAGAATTTTCTTTGGAGAAAATTGAGGTTGTACCAAACTGTGAGGTGAGATTGGGTCTGAGGTTTGTGTCATAAGAAAGCTTCAAGAGACAGCAAAAAGATTTGGTGGAAGAAGGAGACAGCTCAGTGTAGTCAGACTATTTATATATATTTATTTGCTTGAGCTTCCAAATTCTTCTGTTTGTTGTTCTTTTTAGTTCTTTAGAATTTGTACAACTTAGAGTAGCTTTCAAGTTATTATGTAGTCTGAACTTCACCAAATCTAGCAATGCTCATAAATCAAAATAGATAGAGATAGAAGAGATAATTTAACAAAAGGCCCAAAATCAATTTCACAAAGGCCCAAAATGGTAATACAAACGAAAACAAAAACAGCCGAAAATATAAACAAAGATGATCATGGTTCATGAATTCATAAGCATTTGAATTGGTTGTTTATAGAAATGGAAAAAGGAAGAGAAATAAAAAGAGACTCAAGAATCAGATTTGAATATCTGATCTTCTTATTGTTTTGTTAGTAAATAAAGATTTGATCAGGCGACATAGTATATGGAGTTAGGGAGCTTAAAGGTTCTCTTGGGAACTGGACAACCTGCGAAGCTGTTCCATTGTGCACCCATCACTCCCCAAACTCTGTATCCAAGACTTGTAAGCCATGTCCTTACACCTGCTTTGTATTGGCTCACACTCTTCTTCTCATCTGCTTCTCCCCTGCAATTTTCCGGTTTAACAATTTTATTAAACCAGAACGCTCCAATTATATTGATTGTGAAACATACTGAATATGATTCACCTTTTTTTGTCAAAACCATTGATTACTCAAATAAACAAATTAGACACAACCATAAATGCTGAAAATATCCCATCTGTATTGTTCTAGTTTTAGTTTTGGTTAGGTGGAATTAGAAGTGAAATTTCGGTTTTACTCGGTTACTAAATGAGACTTGAACCGGGAAATATATGTACCTGAGAAGTAGGTTAGACCAGCCGTGGTAACCGGCTTCGATAAGGTTTTCGACGGTGGCAGATCTGAGATACTCTTTACGAGAAGAGACCAAAAAGATCTTGAAACCTCTCTCTCTGATCTCATGGTACAGCTTCACCATGTGTGGAACAGCTGGTGCCTTGCCCCACCCTTGCCATTCCTCGAACTTGGTCGTGTTTAGTTGCTCACCACTGATTCAAATCAATAAAACATTTTCAATCCCGGTTCTTCTAAACCGGAATAAAGCAAACCACAAAAGAAATATGATTATGGTGGGACATATAAACCTAAGTGAACCGAAATTTAAACCAAATTTTTTGTTATTACATTTTTTGTGTTATTACATGTTTAAAACTGAATTATTTATATAAAATTAGTTATATATTTTTTTCTTTTCAGTTAATTAGTTATATTAAAATACTACTCCCTCTGTTTCACTTTATTTGTAGTTTTAGGGGTTTTTTTTGTTACAAAATAAATGTTGTTTTGGGTTTCCAATACAAATTTTAAATAAAATTTATTTTATTACCCCTACTATTTTAATATGATAACCAATGAAAAAACTTGTTTAGTGTATTAATAAAGGGTAAAACCAATTGAATTAAAACCCATAACCAAATCAAACCAATTTTCTCTTCTTTTATACCCAAATTAAACTACAATTAATGTAACCAAACTTTATAAACCAAAATTTATTAAAAAAAAGAAGAAGTTCATATTCTTGATTATATATAAGAATTAAACGAAAATTACTCACATTAAATCAAATATAATTGAGATTTTTCTTTAATTATGATGTTTATCAAAATTCAAACTCAATTTTTTTTTTTTCAAACCGAACCGAACTGAATCTATATAAGATTAATTTAATTTATTTACCCGAAACAGCCATTGCTCTTGTGGTAAGGAATGGTGGAGAGAAGAGTGTCATCAATGTCAAAGATCCAAGCATCCATGCCATCACATTTCTGATCTCCACAACAATGTTTTCCAAGGTAGAGGATGGCTTCATCAACGGCTCTCTCCACGTCATACTCGTACTGAGATGACGTCATGTACTTTTCTACGGACCACACACACTCTTGTGGCACCACCGTAAAGTCCCTTATGTTGTGAAGCTCCACGTTGACTCTCCAACTCTCGCAGTATCCGTTTAGGTTCGGTCCTTTTAAAGATGTGACGCCGATGTGGCTAGTCTTGGTGGTTTTGAGCTGGTTCAAGATGTTCCAGTCACGAGCTGAGACCATTCCGGTCATGAAGAGAACAGCGAGGGTTAGCGAGAGCAACAAGGATCTAGCCATGTTGATGATGATGATGATCGATCAAGAAGAGGATTGGTTTTGGGGATCGGTTTGTGTTATGATAATGTGTATATATAGAATATATTGAGCATGTAGAAGTGCAAGTCAACATAACAAAAATGATTTTTTTTTTTCCTTTTTTTTTAGACTTAGTTCCGGATATTTATATCTAGATTAGCAGAAATGTCTGACTAATCTCCAGATAAGCAAACATTATGGTAAAACAAAAAATCCCTACTCTACCATGATTAAAGCGCTTAAATAGGGAAATGTTTTTAGTTAAGCGGTTAATAATCCATTTTTTGCGATTTTTTAACCGGAATTCGATTCTAGTAGATCGCATTATCATGCAAAATATAAATTAAACTATAGAGTATAGATAAAGTCTTGTCGATCGAAATGATATTAAAAAATATTTAAAAAGCAGCTAAACCAAACTCCAAATACTAAACATTGTTTTCATACGATCGAATCGAATTTACGCATTTGGTTGTAGAGGTAAGTACTGTGCCACCTCATTGCCATTTAATTTTTGTTTTGGAAGAAGGTTTCACTTTTGGGGGTCAAATTAATCACTAGTATAATTTATTTTTCACAAAAGACATTATATATTTTATTTCTTACATTTAAAGAGATAATATAATTAGATATTGATGTTTTTATACATCTGTTTGTAACTTTAACAACAACATCTATCTATTTGTATCATCAACTGATTTGTTTTTAAATTAGATATTGATGTTTTTATACATCTGTTTGTAACTTTAACAACAACATCTATCTATTTGTATCATCAACTGATTTGTTTTTAAGTATACTGTCAAACTTCTCATTAATTTTGTGTCCTACTACAGATAAATCTTATCACGTTCATGTGAACAAATAAAATATTACATTAAAATATTTTCAAGATGAATGTGAACGACAGCACATTTTTGCATAGATATATTAATAACTCTACAGTGAGAGGAAAGTGGGCACCATGTCTTGATGTGGAATAGGCAACTTGAAGAAATAAGGTGAGAAACATCCACTCCAGCTCATGCAATTTAATATAATCATCAATAATGTTGGTTGTCTGAATAAATGTGTTCTTAGCTAATATATACTCATCAGGATATGATCAACTTTTTTTTTTGTTTTTAAAGATAATTATATTGTGTGTGTGCACAACAAACATATACAAACAAAACAAAAAATCTTGTAGACCATGATCATCCAAAAGATGTTGAGGAAGATTATGGTGATCTAAATTTTAAACTATGGAGTTAGTACAATCCCTTTTTCATCTCATATGCCGTCATGACTATGTTATTGACAAATATAACTAATTTTTTTTGGATTTTTAGGTTATTTCCGATATTTTTGTTATTAGGTATTTTTGGTTATAATTAATATTTTCGAACATATAATTTTTATTTGGATTTCTGGGTACTCTGTTTGGTTTTCGGTTTGGGTAATTTGGATAGAAACATTTAGAATCTGTTTGGGTTTTATGACTATTCAATTTGATTTTGAAACTAGATTGTTCAGTTTGATTCTGATTCGGTTTTCAGATTTTATGCCCAGAACTAGCCCTGTTACTACTGAAGCCCAAATGAAGAAACTAGTAAACTTTAAACTCCCAAAAGAGTCGAGTTAAGTTTGTTTTAGCAGTCAAACCACTATCCATGCCCGCAAAGAATCCATCAAATATTTGTTTTCCTTATGAAATTGAAGTATTGGGTGGATCTCGAAAATATGTCATGAACAATATTAATATATGCATAGTGTAGGTTTTTACAAAGTAAAAATTTCGGAGAATTTTTCTAAAATAATTGTGGTAAAAATACACACACATATAAACAAAATGCTGCTCTTATTTTGAGAAATTCCATAAAAAACCTTCAAGATAGCAAACACTTCTACCTTAGACCTCTAAGATTTTTGACTCCTACTTTAAACATTCAAAGTGAAACTTTTGCTAATTTAAATCCTCAAAATGATATTTCAGTTCATACCAATATTTCATATAAGAGAAAAGTTAACTCCGTTGGTGGAAAAATTAACTCCGTTGATGAAGTATTTAACATGAATACCATATAAGCATGTCATATATGTGCTAGATGACAACAAAGACGATATGTAGTTAACTTTTCCGTGATCTGAAGTGTCAATGCGAACTGAAATGTCATTGTGAAAGTTTAAATTATCAAAAGTTTTATCTTTAAAGTTTAAAATAGAAGTCAAAAACCTTGCAGGTTTAAAGTATAAATATTTGCTAGTTTGGAGGTTTTTTAATGGGATTTCTCTTTTTTGTTGTTGTAACTTCTCAAATATTATATAGAGAATCAATTTGGAACAATGTGGAAATATTTCATTTCAAATCATGATAAATATTCATTTATAATCAGAACTAAATAACTTTTTGATATATTTATGGGATTTAAAACAATTTTTTTTCAGGTTCAATCCGTTTTTTTTGTACCCGGTTCAATTTCTGTAAATTTTAACCAATTCTTTTTTTTGGTGGTTTAATTAATATAATATATTTTTTTAAACAAGTTTTGTTCCCATCATGATGAAACAAGTTCACATGATGAACTATATAGTTTTGCACTAGAAGATTTATTTAAGATTTCATCCTTGACGTCTAATTTGGAAATTTACCTAGTAAACTTTACAGATGTAATGATTCTTACCATGCTGAACTTTATGAAAAGATGTGTTACATTTTATTTCTATTTAAAATTGTGTTACGTTTTTAGATATCTTGCACGTCCCTATATTATTCACCGAAAACAATATTATGAAAAGCTGAACTCGAATGTAATTTGTTAACCTGACCCCTTATTCGTTTACTTTACATAACAGCATTTCACACGTTCTAATTTATTTTTCTTTGTTTAATATGGACCATATGGTGCGACTTCAAGAGAGATAATTTGTGTGTACCAAATCAAATTGTTGATGACTCATTCAGTACTTAATCAGTCTGGATTCACACTATCGGCAATCAGGGTACGCTTCTCATCATGAATTATTTTTTTTCAACTTTTTCGATCAAATCATTGCAAATTATTTGTCAATTATTCATACTTTGGACCATTTCGTTATCATAAATATTTTTGACCAAATTAGGATAAATAATAATTGATGGCCCTCTTGAGTCTTGAACATGCTTTCTCTGATTATCTCCTTCCTTGTGTGAAATTATCGACTAGATTGGCTTTCTGGTTTATGAATATTGTGGAATTGTGCTAATGGTTGAATCTAACTAAGCTGAAAACGTAGGTATTTAGGAGAACATAAATTCAATTTTCGTTGAAAAGGATAATTTATCATATGTTTGTCTTGGCTCTAGGAAGATATATGAGACTTGTTTTTTTTTTTTTTTTTTTGGTCATCATATATGAGAGTATGAGACTTGGTTGGGACTTCAAAATTATTAAAAATAATAATAATACAAATCTTACTTGCTTTAAATATTTCATTGTTTATAAGGATTATTTGAATTTACAATGGGATCTATTGAACATCACAGCTCATTCCCATAAGTCATGTTAACTACTCCATAAACAGACCATTAATCAAATTTATTAACTCACTTGACAAAACATATAAAACCAAATTTCGGATATCTATACTATTAAAAGGGAAACATTCTTTAAAAAAACATTAAAATTTTAAAATATTTACCTGAAATGCCATTGAATCTAAGAAGAAGAAACAAAATTTATTAATGGCAAAAATGTCTTTGTATCTTAACTTATATCCATGTATCCAAACACAATTAAAATTTTTTTAAATATTAATTAATAAATAAAATTTTTCATATAATCAGAAAATCTCTAACAAAATCTTTTTATTAGTTATATGTATTATATGAAAATTTTAAGAAAATTAAAAATAATATCAAAGATAGATGATAGGAGAATCATAATTTTAAATCTTAACTAAATCTACCATTTATATTAACAAAAATAAATAATATGCTATTGTTAGATCTCAAATCTTTATTTTGCAATTCTAATTGGCTAACATTTTAAAAAAACAATTATTTTCGTCCAAAATTAATAAGAGAGAGAAATTGAAAATAATTTTTTTAAACTAATAATTATTCAAAATATTTTTATAATTTATAATTAAATTAAATTAATTAAATTAATTTGTGATTACTATAGTACCCTTAATGACTTTATTTAAAAACACTAAAAACTAATGGCATTTCATGTAATTGTTTACATTTTAAAGTTTTTTTTTCAAAGAGTGTTTTCTAATTAATAGTATAGATTTACGCTAATAGTACTTTTAATAAGAAGATTTTTAAATACATTACATAAATAATTTACGTAAATAATTTAAATCTGTTGATAAAATTATTATGATTACGTTAATAAATTTACGTTAATATAGTAACTAACGTAAATCTTCTTATAGTTAAACTAATTACATATTTGACTAATCTTTGTAAAAACATTATTAACATGTAAAAAAAATATAGTTTATAGTAAAAATCATAATACTTTTTAATTTTTACAAAATATATTACTTCAAATTGAGTTAATTTAATTACTTTAAGAAAAAAATTAAATTAAATTTATTTTTAAAATTCATTAAGATCATGATTTAAAACTAAATAATGATTCGTAAACTAACAAAAACCATATTCTATATTCTATTAATATGTTTTGTGAAAACGTAAATGCAATGAAAAATCACATTAAATATATTTTTATATGTATATAATTTTATTTTTCTAAATTATATGAGTTTTTTAAGTAATTCATTTTACTAACCACACATATTTTCAAAAATGGTAATTAAATTTTGATTACTCTAATATCGTTATTCAACGAAATCAATATGTTATTTGGTATATAACAAAAAATAGTGGGTATGAGACGGGAAAAGATAATTTGGATAACAAAAAATATTTACTCGAACGATGTTCAATAAAAACATGGTAAAAATTTTGAATAACGGTACAGGCCCGGATTGCTGGTTTGACCCGTTTGACAAAGCTAGCCCTGTCAATTTGATTAATAACACGCGGGTTCTGGCCCGTTAGACCCGCTGCAAGGCGGATGCAGATCATTTTTTTTATTCAAATCGTGGATCGCGGATGCGAATCATATTTTTTGGCTGACCGGATGCAGATCATCATATTTTGTAAAGCGGGTTTACGAATATCCGCATTTAACAAAAATAATAATATTAATTATTATTATTTTATAAAATTTAGTAGTTCAATTTTAAAAATATAATAAATATATATATATATATATCCAAATTTTGTTTTTTTTTTAAATTGAGAATTTATGTTTTTAATACTAAAATTCTATTAATAAATATTAATTTTACTAAAAAATTTTAAAAATAATTTTTAATATTATTTAAATAATTACGGATTACCTGCAGGTATATGAAAATTTAAGCGAGGTGGGAGCGGCTTAATTATTTTTATTTTGTGGGTTGCGGATTGCAGTTTGATACAAGTCAAAAATTCATATAAGCCGCTGCGGGGCGGGTCACGAATTGCGGGTTTGATCCGCTTGACAGGGCTATGAACAAGTAAGGGATAAAACAGGATGGAACATAACAGAATATGAATTATGTCCATCCGTACTGAGAATAAATCTAAATTTAATCTTAAGTATAAATTGTCATAAATGTTTAAAAAAACAACATACGGACCCGGTTAACTTAATTTTAATCGTTTTGGCAAATTTATATCCGAATTAATAGTTCACGAATTTAGTATAAATATTACCGATCACTAATCCAGTTTACGGTTAATTCTGGTACAACATTCAGATAAGTCCAAGTGTCAAAATACTGATGAAATCATTATTATTTTTAATATTTATAAACTGGATTAAAACTAAACCGAATACATAATTGATATGAATTTAGATTATATATGCTATATCTAATAAAATATTTATAAACATAATCCCACACGTATGTGCGGATCCGAATCTAGTATTTTATATAAAAGAAAACAGACAAGCCATTTTTTGGTCACATGTGATGTCATTTTCGGATATTATATATTTATATTTACAATAACGCTTGTTTTGTCTTGCACGTACGTAGCTTAACGTTTTCTCTTAGAATAGTTAAACAGCTTGTAGTTTATTAACACGAAAACGTCACAAAGTTCTTACTTAAAAAACCAAAACCTTATTATTCAGAATACCAAATTGTCTCTTCTAGGGCAGCACGAACACGCGGGAAAGAACCCAAAGACAAAAGCTTTTCAGTGATTCACGATCATGCCGCTAGCAGATCAGTCAAATCGCTTGTGGGTTTGTGAATTTGGAGTTTTCTCTTTGAAATCGAATCAAAAGTAAGAAGAAATGGTTTGGAATTACCCAGAAATTTCCAAGGAAGATTTCATCAAGCTTTTGAAAGGGTTTGTGGATTTGCTCATCCTTGTTTCTGGGTTTCAATCTTCTGGTTATCCTGCTTATTGGGATGCTGAGAATTGCAAGAAAGCTCTTCAATGGGGTCTCTTCATCGAAAATGTTGGCTTACTTACTCACTTCCACTATAAAAATCATTACTTTTTCTTGTGATCTACATTGCTTTCGTTTTGTTAATCGGTAGTCTCGGTTTTAGGTAGTAAGAAGCATTACTAGTTCAGATATGTTTGAGGAATCTGTGAGAGAGCTTGACGAAGCAATCTCCGAGATGAAATCTAACCCAATTTTCCCAAAGGTGTGTTCTTGGTTTTTCTTAATCATAATTGAAACGAAATGTAGATTCTAATTTCGGGAGTTAGCGTTTGTTTGGATGTATTTTCAGGGTTTAGAGAATTTATCATCAAATACTCTTTTAAAAGCGAGAGACTTTGTGTTAGAGCATTTGATGAATAACTCAACATTGAAGGATAAACAACTCCAAGCTATTCTGGTTGCAGCGGTGAAATCAGGTGACGGTATTACGGATATAATTGATGGGAAGCTCTGCATTCGGCAATCTGTTGTATCATGTGTATCAGCACTTGAGAATGGTTTGAAGATCCTTTCCAAAAACATAGAGCCGAAAGAGTCGGTACTGAGAGAAGACAAGGATACAACATTGTTGGGGTATGTTATGATTTCGAAGCACGAGATAGCGTATATTGCGATAATCTTGTGGATATTTTGTTGATGAACTTTGATGTGTTTCTTTTTCTTAGCTTGGGACAACAGCCTATTGAGCTTTTAACATGGAACATCTGGCAATTGAAAGGTTTATCTTATTTTCTCAGTAAGAGAACTTTAAGATTGGTATCAGGAGCCAGCTTGATATTTTCTGCACCAAAAGCTCAGTGGGGAGAAGTGTTAAGCAGGCTGCGTGTTTCAGCTGAGAATGATGATGATATATACATCGAAAAGATCGTAAGTAGATCTGATTCCTTGAACTAGGTGTATCCATTTTGGCCTCATCTATTGTGTTTAAAAAGGTGGTCACTCTTACTTGAACACTTGTGATGATATTGTTGAAGAGCAGGAGCTATTGTTACTAGGATGTGTAACAAGCAGATGGACTCATTTAATCGAAAGTATCATGTCAGTTTCCTACAAATCTGTCACTGTGTCAGAACAATACGAGGAGTTATGTAAGCTGCTTCTTCAAAGATCTAAAAGTTTAAAAGAGAACGAGATTGCTTTGAATTCAAAGGTCAGTTTTCTCAGTTTACAACCATTTATTGAAATTTCAAAATGTACCATAACACATTTGCTGTATGTAAACCAGGTTTCTAACTTTCTTGGCTTCCTCTTGAGTAGGTTGAAGAGATTCTTGAGTATCTAACAGAAATATTAGAGAGTCGTTTTCATCACCTCTGGAAATTGCCTTCTGCCCTTACCGCAGCTGCAATTCCATCATGGTAATTTCAACTGTATAATTCATCATTTTTAACATTTAATTTAAATATAACTCATGTTTTCTGGCTTGGGGGTAAGAGGTTGATCACAAATAATACCAATAAAAAGCTTCTCATTTGCTATATGCGATGTTCTCTTTTGGTTATGGTAGTTGTGAATTCAATACTGAAACTTTCGTTGAGTGGCTTGAGTAAATTTAAACCTATAGCCAAATCCATTTCACCTGAATAAACTCATGTTAGTGCTCTTTATGCATCATGTTATTTCATTTTTCATATCCCTCACTTATACACAAATGTTACAACAAAGATTTTGTATTCTGTTCTTGTTTAAAGTAACATTTTGTTAAACAGGTCACCTCTGTTTGCTCTGTATTTTGGCGAAATAGAGAAACAATTAAAACTAGACCTCACAACAACAAGGTTGAGTATATCTCTAAACATCAAGTTTCACATTGTTCTCCAACCTAAACAGAAGCAAGAAACCGACATCTATATATCTAATTCTCTTCTCTTCTGCAGATGTTGTAGCTGTGATAAAAATCTAAACGAACACAAGGACTGTAAGTTACACAACTACATAGTAACTTAACCGCATCATTTTGTCAACAACTATGCCTTGAGATATTTTTGCATCATTTTGTTTATATGTGTAGGTGAGCTCGTGGAAAGAGTTTGGTGCTTGTACGTATTCCATATCTGTGGATGCCACTAGAAAAACGAATGGTCATTGATCAATATAAGAAGATTAGTTTCTTCAAGGTAAGATATCACATTTTGATGCAGATGGTTTTTGTAGTATATGATGTTATGAAAACGCTTTTTTCTCTTGCGTTTGCGATTATATGAAAAAGTTCAATAAATGGTATGATGGATAAGTAACAGAAAGATCTAGAAATGAATTTGTTTTCTGGTTCAAGATATTTCATTGCTTTATTTTTGTTGTTTGTTGTTTAAAATTGAATTCTCTTTTGTAAAATTGTTATCAATCATTGTCTCTTTGACTCATGTATCTTTACTTTTACGTCAGGCAACAATGAAGCAATTCCGCGTGGGGTTTTTATTTAGGCATAAACTTTTGTCATTTTTGGTATATTCTTGTATCAATCTTTATCCTCAAAACGTTGTCGTTTTTGCTATGGACGGTTTAGACTGACCGGTTTCAATTATAAAAGGAAAACACACACTCAAATCTCACTGTTAACCGAATATTTCCAACAGTTTATGACAATGAGTTTGCAATCAGATTATGCTTTTTGATAAAGGTGTTTCAAAAGTGGAATTATTAAACCGTTGATATTTTGCTGGCGCCGTTGGTATAATAAAAGTTATGACCCATAAATTAGGTGTGTGATGTGGAGCTGACACTAACCAAACTTCAAAACATATCTATAAACTTATATTAAATATATTTTTTAAGAGCACAAAAGAATGGGATTTGTAATTGATTGGATTGTATCAATATTTTACTCTCATACTATAATCTATATTTGAATATGGTAATGTGCATGTGTTTGTTAAAGACGACAAAAAAATACCGACATATAATAATGCCACAAAGAAATTAAATTTTTTTTTTTACATCAAAACCCTCCATCTTTTGTTAAGTTTGTTCGAAAAGGGTAGCCTCATGGGCCAGCCACTCATGAACTCTATAGCTTATATGGGAGAATTTAGCATCTCATGTTCGTGCTCTTTTAGCAAGGACATCGGCACGGCCATTATTCAAAGGAGTGATAGAAATAATTGCAAAATTAGCGTAGGCCTCTAGTTCCGCATGAAGGGGTGACAAAGATTTAGAAACCGACATCAAGCCCATATTTATGTAGTGCATAAAGTCGTAAACTAGTGCGAATTAAACTTATCATTTTACTATATTTCTTTTGCATGTATTTACCATTTGATAATGTATTGATGTTCTATCTAATAACTCATGTCATTTAAAAACCATTTTTGTTTGTTAAAAGGGTCATTTTAAAACCTAGATATACCATGAATTGCCTACAGATGATTTCGTTTAGCCACTAAAACATAAAGTTAATGTAAAATATGTCACGCGGTAGTCTATTAAAGTGGTAATAAATGATGAAATAGATTGTATTATTATAATACGAACTTTTTCATATTGGTATTAGACAAAAGTTTGGATATATGGTGAGTGAATGATACACTTTGGACTATTGTTAAAACACTTTTGACTATACACTTTTAGTCCACGAATTATGAATCCACACGTTGCTAACTCTATAGCCTCTCTCTTTATCCCTTTCTATCAAACTTTTAGCTCTTTAAATATTTCTCTCATTCTTTACTTCTTTGTTACATCTACACATTTTCTCACTCTCACAAATCAAAACACAGAGATTAAACTAAACTCTAAAGCTATGAGCAAACAAAGTTTGAAGAGACTTCAGTTTCAGAAATGGGGCAAACGAATCGGGAGCTCAAAGACGGCTTCAGGGACGCTAGGAAACGCAGAGGAAAGAACAATTGTGGCGTTTGCGTTCTCATGTTGTGAAAAAACTCGCGTTCTTGTGAAACAGTTTGTTTGGAGGCTTAAATCGCGTTTGAGGTGGTCGCGGAGAAGTGATCATAATAATATTCAGTGTAGTTATGATCTTCGGAGTTATCATCTGAATTTTGATGATGGTTGGTCTCGCCGACGGTGATATTAAACAAACAGATGTTATTATTATTGTCTGTATAGTGTATATGGAGCTATTTTCTTATCATATTTTGTATGTCATTAAGCTCTCAATCTAAAAAATATTTTGGTTATTTTCGTGTGTTCTTGCGAGCAAAATTGCAAGATCTTGAAATTTTTGTACATACACTTTATGTAGTTTGTGAATTTTTTTTTTAAATAGTTTTTGATCCGAATACAAATACATGTTCGATATCGAAAAAAAAAATTATATCCTTCAAAATTATTAATGGCTGTGAGATTTTTATTATTATTATTAGCGAGAATAATCTTATTTGAATCTAGTTGATCTTGATTTGGTTGTTTTATATATGTTTTATACAACGCTATTTACAGCTATTTTCCATTGATCATAAATGATATGTTGGTGCTTTATTTTACATGTCAAACCATCAATTACGAAATAAAGTTTAAGGCAGTAAAATGTTGGTGCCTATTCTCTAAGATTAAGCAGTAAAATGATGATGTTGACTTATTAAACCTTCAGCTGAGCCTTTAGAACATCTCCGATGGAATGACATTAAAATAGTGTTAAAATTACATAAAAATAGTATAATTTTAGCACTAAAAATTTCTCCATCTCCAACCATAACACCAAATATTACACTAAAAAATTATTCTCTATTATTATATTATTAAAAAAATATTTTTTATTATTATACTATTAAACTAAAAATATTTTTTACTATTTAATAATTGATAAAAATTAATATTGTTTGTAATGTTTTAATTGAAGTTTATTGTGTGATATTAAATCAGTTTAAATAATAACTTTGATATCTTTTACATATTAATAATATTCATTTTATAGCATTAAAGTAACAAAAAAAAACTTTTCGTTGGTGTAACACTGTAGCAAGTACTGAAATAACACTATAATGTCGTTAAGTTTGCAGTTTGATCGGAGTGATAAAATATATTTTTAAGGCTATAATAGTTTGGTTGGAGAAACTCTTAATAAACCCATAAATTACATATCTAAAAAATATAATTGATGTGGAAGAAAAAGATATAGGAGCAATTAAGATTTTCTGGAAATTGAATAATAAGAATATTTATTCATAAAATATTTAATTTTTTATTTTCTGCATATAAAAATGTTGAAATCAAAAGTGAAATCATTGATGTCATTTGATAATTAATGAAGTAATCAAGTCAATTACATAATATCAACAAATACCCCACAATGTTTGATGTTTCTAACTAACACTCAATACATGATTACACAATATGGATAGATTGAGGTTTCAGATTTGATCACAATTTTTCATGGATCATGATGTAATTTTGCAGAGAAGGTTTCATCGCTCCCAACCAATTGACTCTTCAAAATTTTGGCTACAAAAATCACCAGTTTCATTATGGTTGGTGTTTTTTCTGTAGAAGAAGTAGGAGTATTTCTCGTCGGGCTGATTCCTCGTCCCAAAGCAAGATTTTCAATCTAACTTCCAGAGTGGCTTGAATCCAGTAGTAGGAGTGGCAAATATTTCTTATTGGTCCTACTGGATTTCCTTTCTGCTAGTATCTTACAAGTAATATTTTTTTTTTTTAAATCCATCTTGGCAATCCTTCTCTCTTGTATATTTTGACATAATACTTTGGTCATGGTATTTGTAGGGGTATCTTTGTATGAATGCTTTAATCTCTGCTGGCATCATTTTGATTTCATTTCTCACAAATTGAATAAATGAAAACGAAAGTAACAACATAAACTTGATCGTATTTGACCGCTTTCACCCTCAGTTCATTCAGCTTCTCCTCATGTTCATCAACGTTTCTTTTTTTTGGATCGCATGAGTCTGAAAGAGAAGCAATTCCTTCATCCTTCAGAACATCTACCTGCTCGCAATGAACCATGTCATTCTTATCGTATGGTAGCAGGTCGGGACGAGGAACCATGAGGGACGACCGATGTCGGTGATTCTAGTAGATCCAAACAACCTCATCGTTCAAAATGAGACTCTCTCTTCCTTCGGATATTCTAGTGTTGAACTTACATTCACTACATATAGTTCCTTCGGATATTCTAGTGTTGAACTTACATTCACTACATATAGTTATTGTTTTTTGAACAAGTGCTTTCGGGATCATAAAATCATAGTTTAGAAGAGTTTTGTAACATGATCTTTCAAAAAGATAATGCAAAAGCTAGCATATGTGAAATCTTGTTAAACTATAATCACAACATGAAGTAAATATGTGAAACAATGTTTCTAATGCATAATCACAATATGAAGTAAATATATGAAATAATGTTTCTAATGCAGAATCACAATATGAAGTAAGTTAAACTATATACACAAGTAAAAGTATGGAAGATACTTTAGATCTTTAAGAAAATATGAAATTGTCTACATTCATAGTTAATGTGTACAACGATTGCATTTTTATTTGAGACAGACTAAATTAAATAACTTGCAAATAAAAGAGTTTTTGTCTATTACGGGCTACCCAAACATTTTTGACAAAATGTTAAGCGTGTTAATTGTGATAGCTACAAGTTTCATGTTTGGCTGTATACACACTGAAACCAAATAATCTAAATGTGATTTCATTTTTTTATTATGTAATTGTTATATATTCAAGATATGTTTAAACATGCTCCAGTTATTGAATGCATCACATATGTGAAGTACGAATAAGATAATCAGTTATAAAGATGATACATGGATTTGGCTTTGTTTTGTTTTCCTTTAACTTCGAAATCTATATTTTTCAAACTATCACTGTTAGTTTGATTTTAAATTTATGAATACGGAAATAAGATTTAGAAACTTAAATAGTATCTAATTATCTACTAACATAATTATTTTCAACTGTTCGTTTTAATAATATTTAACCATCAATATTTGATAAAACTAGATGTAGTTCCACACACTAATTTTTACAAGTTTGTCTTTGAAAAATAGATTGTGGTGGCCTTATTACTTCTCTATAGTTTATTTTTCCCCTTGAATATGGAAAAGTGGATGTAGTTAGTACTTAGTACTATGTTTAATCTTCATATTTGTTTGGTTTTTCTATAGGAACTAAAACTCTAATGGTCGTGAAAATTCCATATCATTTGGGTATATATATATTTCATTCTAAGAGGAAGTGTGACGCAAATTATAGTCTTTAATTAATATATAAAAAGAAATAAAATAAAAAAAAGCTTCCAAACCGAACCAAAAATAAAATTGATTTCCATTTAGATCCTGTTTTTCAAAACCCAAAATCCAAAATATACAAACAAAATTAAACAGAATACTCGAATACAGACCTATGTTTTTCCGTATACAACTCATATATGCACAGTTTCTAACTTGGGTGGTGACAGATACTACTAGTATACTACTGAGTGACAAAGATAGAAATGCTCAACCATGGCCAGAAAATAAAATTATAAAATTAAAAATGTACTTCAAATTGTACACTTCAAATTATACACTTTAGAGAATGAAGATATACACTTCAAATTGACAAATGTACATTATCGCAAGATGCTATATTACTTCATCATAATTCATATCATAGCTTATATCTGCTATATATATTCACATACAAACTTTTTTTTTTTTTTTTTTTTTTGATTCACCAGCTCACCTTGCTTCCATCACCGTGATGGTAACTCTGTTCGCCGATACATTTTCCAGCTCTGGTGGCTCAACCTCTATCTCCGGTGAACTTCTCCGAGGACCATCATAGAAAGCAGGCTCTTTAGGCAAAGAAAGAGCATTATTACCTTCGCCATATATCATCGACACAACGTCGAACATACTTGGTCTATCTTCTGCATTTTCTTGTACACACAACAGAGCAACTTGAACACATCTCAACACTTGAGGGTTCTCAACTGCAGAATCTCCCAAAGATGGATCAATAACCTCGCGAATTCGATTCTCTTTAAACAGATTCCACACCTGAAAACAGAGTTTCAAAGATCCAAGACTTAGCAAGCAAGCTGAGAATGTTAACAAATGAAAGAAGAAGAAGAAAAAGAAGTTAGCTTTTTACATGAACTATGAGATTCAAAGGTCCTTCTGCTTCATAGTTGAAGCTATTGTTCTTCCTTCCACAAATGATTTCGAGCATTAAAACTCCAAAGCTGAAAACATCTGATTTCGCCGAAAACAGTCCTTCTCTGAAGTACTCCGGAGACATATAGCCACTATATATAGACATATATCAACACGAGATTAATTCAAGATGCCTATGAATGATTAGAGAATCATTGTTTCTAGTCACTCTTTAACTTACAATGTACCAGCAACTCGTTTTGTATTGGCTTTGGATTCCTGAGCTCCAAATATCCGAGCCATCCCAAAATCAGATATTTTGGGACTCATATCCTCATCTAGTAAAATGTTGCTGGCTTTGATGTCTCTATGTATCACTTTCAATCTTGAGTACTTGTGAAGGTACAAAAGCCCTTGAATGATCCCTTCCATGATCCTAAACCGCAGCGTCCAATCCATAACGTGTTTCCTTAATGGGTCTACACAAATTCAACAATATTTATTCAGATGTGGTTTCTATAGAGATTCTTAGTTTTTTTTAGAGAAAGCTCACCAAAGAGGAAGTAGTCAAGGCTCTTGTTGGGCATGTATTCATAAATCAACATTTTCTCATCCTTGTCGATGCAACATCCTATCAACTGAACAAGATTTGTGTGCTGAAGTTTTGCAATAAGCATAGCTTCGTTCTTGAACTCCACTAATCCTTGTCCAGATGCTAATGATAGTCTTTTGATAGCCACTTCTCCTCCATCTATTAACCTCCCCTTCAAGAAAGTAATAGAAACATTAAAATATGCGCAAGTTAATTATCAAATTCTGAAGAATCTACTTGACATGTTTACCAAAACAAAATTCTGAAGAATCTGCGTTACCTTATATACAGAACCAAAACCTCCTTCACCGAGCTTGTTTTCATTAGAGAAGTAATCTGTGGCCAAGGCTACACTTTCAAAGCTAAAAATCTGAAGTTCATTATTATTCTTCCTTAGACTTCTCCTATGTTGGCGTCTCCTGTCAATTCCCAATTCACGTAGTAACGCTTCTTGGTCAATTGTTGAACCTACTGATAGAACCCTCCTCCGTATGCAACCCATCACTAACATATTAATAGCAACAATCACATACACAATTCACATTTTCAGACATACTTATTCAGATGAGCTTCAGGTACGTACTTTGTGGAATGATTTCTCTATGTATAAAGTAGAGTAATCCGCGTATATAGTAGAATAATCCGCGAATCACAGCAGTTACTGGATCAAATAACAAAAGGCGGTGAAGTTATTAGTAAGAGCACCAATACCATTGGGGGGAAATATATGTTGGAGTGATTATGATACAATTTTTTACCTTTTATTTTAAGTTTCCTCAAAACAAGATAGATGATAAACCAAATCACAGATATCATTATGAACACTGATGTCACGACTACTAGCCAAACTGGCGCTTTTTCGATCTTTTCGTGGTACACATATTCTTTATTCCAGAAAACTAGTGTCAAACAGATTTGCTGCAGTTATAGAGACACTTAAATAAAAGGCAGTTAATATATTTTCACAAGTTATGTACCTTTTTGACGGATATATATAGTTCTGGGATTATGAGAAGACAACTCTTTGTTGGTAGGATCAGTACCCCAGATTTCGCAGCCCGTACCATCAGCATGGGCTGAAGCATAAGCAAGACAAGAACAGTTTTGGAGACAGTGAACATAGCAATCATATCTGCTAAATCTTCCACCAGTCTCATTAAGTACAAATCCATTGTCTAAGGAAGGGGATACCGTCTCGGTGAAAGTAGATTTAAAGGGCGAACAGTTAGCTATATCCGCAAATAAGCAACCTTCACTCGCACAAGGCTTGGAATCTTGATTGTAGCGATTAGGAGAACAACGGACACACCTTTGCTCTCCATGAAGCATGTTTCTCTGCAAAACGCCTTGTTGGTCTATCATTATCCTAGGAAATCCATAGTTCTGCTCAGCTGAGTACATAAAATAGTGTTCGTTCTCGGTTGAAACAAACGAGAAGACAAAACCGAGATAGTTAAGATCCTTCAAGGAAAAGGCACCCCCAAACCAAAGCCCACTTTCCCAAACTATGTTTCCACGCCACAAGATGGTCAATCGGTTTGTAATATTAGCATCCAACCCAAGGACAAAAGATCCAGACTCTGGTACAGTATCACCTAGAAATGATGTCAGCTCCCATTTCTTCCCTGTCTTGACATCGAAACCGAGTTTCATACCAGGAAGAAGAGTGTCTGTTGGATAATCAAAACTTTGCCACAAAATCGACCTCATCGATCCATTAGAATCCATCTCTTGAAGCTGAAGATTTCCAGAATCCAACAGCTTAAGAGTTGTGTTTCCTGTGGTTTTCGTAGAGCTTAGCTCAAGCAGGCTTGATGCTTCTCTTAAAATCCTCAATCTGCCAAAAGAGTCAATTGTGAGTCTTGCAGAGCCTTCCAAGATTGGAGAGTTACGGTTAGCAATCCAGACAGCTCTATCTTGGACATCATTATGATTCTTACCATTAAGATAAAAATCGTTATACCAAATTCCAAGGTACCACTTGCTTGAATTCTCAAACTTGAAAAACTTGAGTTTGAAGATATTGAAAGCTGAAACGAGCTCTTGCCCATTTTTCAAGTCTTGTCCCTGCAGTAACGTATCAGTTTCACAGCAAGATTGTCCTAACTGTAATGCCCCGCCCGCCACTGTCCGTGAGCACCTCACGTCCTCTCTAGGCCCGTGAGCGCTCCATGTCCTCTCTAGGCCCATGGGTCCCACCTTCCTCCGACGGCCGGTGCATTAAATTTTTGAGGCCCTAGAGACTTGTTACCATCCCTACAAATCACCCCATCCTAGTACTACTCCAGCTCAAGCACGCTTAACTCTGGAGTTCTCTCAGGACAAGTGACGGAAAAGATAAGTGCACTTTGGTGATATAGATAGCCAAATCAAATCTCTTAACCTCTTCTCAGAAATCGGGATGTTACAACTCACCCCCACTAACAGACCGCAACGTCCTCGTTGCGCACCCATCGCCCTCAGAACTGCCTCCCGGGTCAGAATCGGTTTGACATAACCTAGAGCTCTGATACCAATTGTAATGCCCCGCCCGCCACCGTCCGTGAGCACCTCACGTCCTCTCTAGGCCCGTGAGCCCCACGCCCCTCCAGGTTTGTGAGCGCTCCACGTCCCCTCTAGGCCCGTGGGCCCCACCTTCGTCCGACGGCCGGTGCATTAATTTTCCGAGGCCCTAGAGACTTGTTACCATCCCTACAAATCACCACATGATCTTTCCCCGTGCTTTGGCCTCACTCACAGCACCGACAACCACTTTTCCGAAGAGGGTCACCCATCCTTAATACTACTCCAAATTTCAAGCACGCTTAACTCTGGAGTTCTCTCAGGACAAGTGACGGAAAAGATAAGTGCACTTTGGTGATATAGGTAGCCAAATCAACTCTCTTAATCTCTTTTCAGAAATCGGGATGTTACACTAACAAAAGACATAAAGTAACAAAAGTGAGAAAAATGCCATTTAGCCACAACATAGTTTCAAGAATTTGGAACTTCAAAAATGTAAAATTTGGCAATAAACAAACAACTGGTTCTCCACAACTAATAACGTTTTCGATACGCGGATATGATTGAATGCTTTATGGCTAAGTCTAACAGTCCAAGTCGGAGGTGGGACACAGATTTGATGTTGACTCAGTTGACTTTTTCTTTTTGGTTGACTGACTTGACTTTGTTTTTTTGGTTGACTGACTTGACTTTTTTTTTTTTTTTTGTTAATACTTCGAATTATTTCTCAATTACCAAAAAACGAGATACCGGCGTTCGCCCGGGCTTATCTTCCGGCGTTGGTCGGGTATAGTTTCGGCTTTCGAGATCGACAGATCGGGAGAGTTTCTACCGCCGAGAAGCGGATGGCGCCGGATCTAAATGATTAACGATGTAGCTTGGCTGCATACGCCTCCGTTTGTATCGTCCATCTTATCTTAGTTATATTGTGAAGGATACCAAGAAAAACACAGTAGTTACACCACTTATTTAGATTGTTACTTTACTTCCGTAGAATCTAATCGATTCATGTGATCCATTGAACTATTCCATTGGTTCTTTGCTACATTAGCTCCAAGTATCACGAGATCTTAAACTGAAAGTTACAATAGCAGTGCAATATGAAAACATGAAAACATGAAGAAATATATGACTGTCCATGTTTGATTTTCTTCATGTGCCCCAATCTCAGAGCCCATAGCTTTATTCCACCTTTCATCCTTCACAACTTCTTTAAAAGAGCGTGGTTCTTTTGTATTTACAATCGCCGCAACATATGCCCTATGAGATGCCAAAAACCGAGTATCAACATCTTGCTTCGAAAGTGGATAGGCAACAACATCAGTCGCTGATTCTGTAGTTCCACAAATCACAGAATTCATCACAATATAGCGCAAAATTACTGGTGGCTGAGTTTTTTTTGCTGACTTTGCCACGACGGGGTTAGAAACAACCTGCGTTGCAGGTTGTGTTGAATTTTATGGCTGATTATCAGAATTCTGATTAGATGGAGCTGGTGGATTCGTAGATGTGCTTGATGACGCGACATCTGATCTAAAGATCTGATATTTTCTGGTGCGATGATTTCATTTACAGGGCCTGTTGTAGTTATATTTGGTGGATCTGCTACTGATATTAGGCCTTCATGTTAGCCCATAATTTCTTCTTCAAAATCTAGCCAAGGCGAAGTTGGAGGGCCTAGTTTAGTAATTTCTTCTTCCTCGACACAAATTGATTTACCTATGTTTGCTGAAAACGAAAATTCAGACTCCAAAAATACATCCCTTGAGACAAAAAAAAAATTCTTCTTTCTCCAGATCAAACAAGCGCCAACCTTTTTTGCCATAGGATATCCCACAAAAACGCATCTTCTACTCCTTGTGACGAATTTATCACCTCTATGAGCTTGATTATGAGCGTAGCAAAAGCTACCAAACACTCGCAAATGAGAGTATATAGACTTCTTTTTATACAACAGTTCATACAGTGGTTCATTTCGTAGAATCGAACTTGGTGTACAATTTTATCAAATATGCCGCGGTGAACACACATTCACCCCAAAAATCTATCGGAAGCTCAGCTTGAAATCGGAGAGCTCTGGATATGTTGAAAATGTGTCGATGCTTTCTCTCTACCCTTCCATTTTGCTCTGGTGTGCCAACACATGAAGTTTCATGAACCACACCCTTTTCTTGGAAGAATTTTGTTAAACTCAAAAATTATGAACCATTGTCGGTTCTAATCTTCTAAATGATTGTGTCAAATTGGCATTCTGTTAACGCAAAGAAAATTTTTAAATGTAGCGGAGTAATCATCACACTGCTTCAGTTTTATCTTTCAACAAATACAACCACACTGCTCTCGAGTAATCATCCACTATTGTCAGAAAATAGCATGCACCAGAATATGACGGTGTTTGGTACGGTCCCCAAAGATCCGAATGATTCAATTCAAAAGCTCTAGAAGTTTTATTCATGCTTAACGGAAATCAATTTCGCGTTTGCTTAGCGTGGAGACAGACTTCACACACGCTATTCAAATCAGACAACATAATTATTTGGAAGTAACCCAAAATATTGTGAAGCCAGATGTCCCATCCTCTTATGCCATAAATCATAATTCAGTTTGTCCTTCGTCGCCTAGAAGATGCGATTTGATTTTCGTACTACAAAAATGAAAGGTTTCGCCTGCTCTTTTACCCGCTCTAATCACCGTCCTCGTAGTGCGGTCCTGAACCACAAGAAAGTGATCAGCTAGTTGAACTACACACCTATTTTCATCCATTAATTGTCCAAGTGAAATCAAGTCAGATTGAAACCCTTCAACGTAAAAGATATACTTCATCACTAAACTAGAACCAAGTCTAATTGTTCCTTCTTTAGCAGATAATCTTTTTCTACCATCTACAAGAACTATTAGCTCTGGATCCATATCTCTCACGTTTGTCAAGATGTCAAATCTTCTCGTTAGATGGTGTGACGCGCATGTATCCAATATCCAAGTGGCAAAAGAGGACTTACCAGTGAGTTTTTTTGGTTCTGGTGATCTTTCCCGCATTGAGAATTTTCTTGATAGTTCGCCACTGCATTTTGGTCAGCCCGTTAACTGCGTCATGATCTTGATCCGTAATGACAAAGTTAGCGTGCTCACTAGTTTCAACATTGGGAACCAGTTAGCGTGCTCACTTGAGGTGGTGTGGCAAGTTACACCGGAATAGAACAGCCAATCAACAATATTTATTCAGATGCAGTTTCTATAGTGATTCTTAGCTTTTTTTTGGAGAAAGCTCACCAAAGAGGAAGTAGTCAAGGCTCTTGTTGGACATGTATTCATAAATCAACAATTTCTCATCCTTGTCGATGCAACATCCTATCAACTGAACAAGATTTGTGTGCTGAAGTTTTGCAATAAGCATAGCTTCGTTCTTGAACTCCACTAATCCTTGTCCAGATGCTAATGATAGTCTTTTGTAGCCACTTCTCCTCCATCTATTAACCTCCCCTTTAAGAAAGTATTAGAAGCCATTAAATTATGCTCAAGTTAATATTCAAATTCTGAAATATATGTGCTACCTTATACACAGGACCAAAACCTCCTTCACCGAGCTTGTTTTCATTAGAGAAGTAATCTTTTGCCAAAGCTACACTTTCAAAGCTAAAAATATGAAGCTCATTATTATTCTTCCTTAGACTGCTTCTCCTGTGTTGGCGTCTCCTATTAATTCCCAATTCACGTAGTAAATTTCTTGGTCTATTGTTGGACCTACCCTCTGTGATAGAATCCTCCTCCGTATGCAACCAATCACTAACACATCAGTAGCAAAAATCACATTTTCAGACATTCTTAGACTAAATTTATTCAGTTGAGCCTCAGATACATACTTTGTGGAATGATTTCTCTTTGTATAAAGTAGAATACTCCGCGTATAAAGTAGAATAGTCCGTGCATCATAACGGGTACTGGATCAAATAACAAAAAGTGTGAAGTAATTAGTAAGAACACTAACACCATTGGGGAAAAAAAAATGTTGGAGTGCTTCAGGTACATACTTTGTGGAATGATTTCTCTATATGTAAAGTAAAATAATCCACGAACAAAGTAGAATAATCCGCGAATCACAGCAGTTACTGGATCAAATAACAAAAAGTGGTGAAGTTATTAGTAAGAACACTAACAAGAAACACCACTGTGAAAAAAATACATGTTGGAGTGATTGTGATACAATTTTTTATTTTATTCATATGTTCCCTATGTAATAACTCATGATCTACATTGTGATTTTTCGTCCATTTAATCATTAATAAAGAAGATGTTTAAAAAAAAAAAGCATGTATATATGCAAAATGCCTTGTTGGTCTATCATTATCCTAGGAAATAAATTTCCTTCATAGCTCTGATCAGTTAAATACATAAAATAGTGTTCGGCCTCGGTTGAAACAAAAGAGAAGACGAAACCTTTCCGGTTTAACTCCTCCAAGGAAAAGCCACCTTCAAACCAGAGCCCACTTTCCCAAAATATGTTTTTACGCCACAAGATGGTCAATTTGTTTGTAATATTAGCATCCATCCCAAAAACAAAAGATCCAGAAACAGGTAGAGTATCACCTAGATATGATGTCAGCTCCCATTTCTTCCCTGTCTTGACATTGAAACCAAGTTTCATACCTGGAAGAAGAGTGTCTGTTGGATAATCAAAACTTTGCCACAAAACCGACCTCATCGATCCATTAGAATCTATTTCTTGAAGCTGAAGATTTCCCGAATCCAACAGCTTAAGAGTTGTGTTTCTTGTGGTTTTCGTAGAGCTTAGCTCAAGCAGGCTTGATGCTCCTCTTAAAATCCTTAATCTGCCAAAAGAGTCAACTATGAGTCTTCCACTTCCAGAGCGTTCTGAGATTGGATTGTTGCGGTTAGCAATCCAAACTGCTCTGTCTTGAACATAAGCACTGTTGTACCAAATTCCAAAATACCAATTGTCTGAATTCTCAAATTTGAAAAACTTGAGTTTGAAGATATTCAAAGGTGAAACTAGTTCTCGCTCATATTTCAAGTATTCCCCTTGTAGTAATGTATCTGTTTGACAGAACGTTTTTTGTACTAACAAAAGAGATAAAGCAAAAATAGTGAGAAAGATGCGATTTTGCCACAACATAGTTTCAAGAATTTGGGACTTGGAAGATGTATAAATTTGGCAATAAACTTATTTTAAAACTGATTCTTAACAAACTAGTACCGTTTTCATTACGCTGAGAGCCAAATTTGAAGTCTTGTCCATTGAAGTTTCCGAGCAAGAAAATGGTGCTGCAAGTGACAATTACCACAAACTATAAGTTGACAGACTTACTCTCTTTTTTTTTTTTGACGGATTTGACTTTTTTTTTTTTTTGGCAAAGACTTGGACATTTTTTTTTCTCAAGTTAAAATATTTCAAATCGAAAAAATTTGATATTATTTTGGGCCAAGAGAAAACGTAAATGGGCCTGCTTTCATATATCCATTAAACGCACCGTTTTTGAGTCTTTCCTCTCCCTTCTCTCGCCGAGTAACAACAGAAGAAGAAAAAAACTCCAGCCATGGCTGCTTGCTTCGCGCCACAATTAAACTTCCCATCCTTCGCGCCACGTCACGTCAGCCCTAGAATGTCACACCAATCATCAAAACCAAAAACGAGCACCACCAGCATCTTCACATCCGCCACAAAGCTACTTTGGGGCCCTTCTCTTCCACCAGGTTTACTTATCTCCACCGCTCGAACAGCTTGGACCACCGTATGGCAACTCATGATGACCCAACTCGCTCCATCCGATTCATCCGGGTCATACACCCGACCCACTTCAAAATTTCGTCTTGACCCGACTCAATTCACTTCCGCTGCTTCTTCGGAGCTCCATCTCTACGTTGGTCTTCCTTGTCCCTGGGCACATCGAACCCTAATTGTACGCGCTCTCAAGGGTTTAAACGACGCCGTTCTGGTTTCAATCGCATCGCCTGGTCAAGATGGATCATGGGAATTCAAGGGTAGCAATATCCCAATCATGGATAAGGATAAACTTATCCCGAGTTTGGATAAGGCAAACCGGTGTCGGAATTTGAAGGAAGTGTACAAATCGAGAACCGGTGGTTACGATGGGAGATGTACGGTTCCAATGCTATGGGATTCAAGGAAGAAAGATGTTGTTTGTAATGAAAGCTATGAGATCATCGAGTTCTTCAATTCAGGTTTAAACGAATTGGCACAAAACCCTAATTTGGATCTCTCACCACCAGAATTGAAAGGAAAGATCCAAGATTGGAATCAGATTGTGTACCCTAAAGTTAACAATGGTGTGTACAGGTAATGAAACATCGAAAAAGCTATAGAAATCGACTGAATTGATCACATTTCATGAGGTTTTTGCTCATAGCTTGTGTTCTTGATGCTGCAATATGTGAATGTTGCTAAAGTTGATGGCTTTGTTGTGTGATGATTTGAAAGGTGTGGATTTGCGCAGAGCCAAGAAGCTTATGATGGAGCAGTGAATGAACTCTTTAGTACCTTAGATGAGATTGAGGATCACTTAGGTAGTAATAGATACTTGTGTGGAGAAAGGTTAACTTTGGCTGATGTATGTCTATTCACAACTCTGATTCGTTTCGATCCTGTTTACAACATTCTATTCAAATGCACTAAGAAGAAGCTCGTCAAATTCTGCGTTTGTTGATGTTGAAACAGATTCCTGGTGTCGCGGCTACTTGTGATATTCCGGCTATAATGGATGGGTACTACAAAACTCTGTTTCCGCTAAACGCAAGTGGAATTCAACCAGCCATTTCTTCATCTGGCGATCAAGATTCTCTCTTGAGACCTCATAACAGAGACTTGGTGGGTACAGCCGTTGAAGCACAGCCCGCGTTATAGTCAGAGAAAACTGTTCATAACTCAAATGATAGGATGATGCAGTAGCACTCAAATTATCATAATGTAATAAGCCCTGATCTTTGTACAATTTTTCCCTATATATACAGAGACGCCTTCCACAAGTACTCTCTCCTGGAAGCTCTAGTTTTAGGTTGAGATTGCTTTCAAGACTTCACTTATATACTATGATGTATATAAATAGAGATATTTTATGTTAATTATAAACAAAAGCCATAGCCATTAGAAACTGCATTAAGATATAAACATGAGTTTGAAATGACAAAAAGTCGATTCCGATTCTAAGGATAAAAAGTGTCATCCTTTGATCCGATTTGATGGACCAACCGACTTTGCTTATATGCTTTGTCGGATTTGACAATAAGGGTTTTTTTTTTCCGTTGGAAAATTTTGCCAATACATTCACAAAATTTGGTCCACCACATATCTTCAAAAACTACCAATGTAAAGCTCTCATGCTCTCTTCTTCACATTCTTGCCTTCTGCACCATCACAAAATTGCGTGTTTGTTGCAAGAAAAGTCAAGGGCTCATGTACCAAATCCGAGATAAACATTTAACAGAGGATAAAGATTATCAATTAGAAATCTTGTGATGATTACTCACTGGTTATCTTCTGAATGTTCCGACAGAACTCGCTACCGCATCGACAATGAAACGGAGATGTGGGAAACACATGATCGTTGAACTCAACTCCATAATCCTGCAGGTTAAGCATAAAACTTCTCAGACAGAACCACGAAAAAACAGGACATAACCTGAACTAGTAAAAATTTCTAAAAGAAAACAAATCTGTTAAGAGCAAGTGGAGAAACTTCTAACACACCCAGGTAAGTTCCTCCATAGCATCGATCTCTCTGGTTGCAAAGAACGCGAGCTGGGAAAACACACAGATTAGCTAATCGATCTACTGTTTCCACATAACAGATGAGACTTCTATAAGAAAAGTAGAAATGAAACACAGGAACTGTTTCATACATGATAGTAGTGTAGGTCAGTAGTCTCCACATGAACTGGGATCTCAATCAAATTTGCATCTAAGCATCTGCACATGTAGACAGTACGGTTAGACGTACTGAAATGAGAGGAAAACCAATTACAAGTTCACCAAATCAGTTTCTAAAGTTTGCAAATTTATACTGGTCAAACAAACTCATTTTCAGAGATTGTATTCATAAAAGCCCTATACCTGTGATTGATGAACCTGGAAACATTTCCATATTGTGTTCCGTCAAGACAAAGAGCCTTGTTATCCCCTGAAACGCCTTCAGAACCCCAGTGTGCATCCAATATTACTGGAGAAGTAAGCCTCTCAGCGCTGCGTTGGAACAACTCTGGAATAGTCAATATCTCTCCAGAAAACTCACAGACGAATGTTCCTTTAGGCAGCTTTTCTAGAGTCCTGAGTCCCCAACCTCTTCCATTGGGTGTGAAAAACACCTGTACAGAAAAGGAAAGGACATAGTTTGTCCAAATTTCATTGATATGCATAATAGAAATTCAGGCAGCCGAAACTTTAAACCGGTTCAGTCCAAGTCAGAATGATAATAATCAGTTTAAATTCTAACAGAACCAAGATGGGTTTAGATTATAAAACAGTGGACCATTAGGCAAAAACCAAAATGGTAAGGTGAATGTACCTGAAGCTTTTTGTGAATGCCCTGTTGGACAACTCGGTTGCCACATTTTTTGATGCAGCCACACTTGCTCCAACATTCTTTAATCACATTCCTCTTTAGATGCCCCTTGCACGGTTCAAGAATTGCTTCTTTTTTGGCTTTCTCTAGAGGACATTCTTTGCAATACCGCATCACATATTTCCGCGGATCACGGGACTCAGAGATACACTGTTCCAGAAAATCTTCCTGTAGGAGGCCATCTACTGTGTATGCAAAGCCATTAAGTCCAGTTGCACAACTGCATGACATTGACAGAGCCAAGCAATCTCCACAGCAAGAGGAGCAGCATTGGTCATCTCTGATATTCCCAAGCGAAAACTTCACTGCAGCATCCAGATATATAAGGCTTTGGGCTATGTACCGAAAAACTGGAGGAACCTTGTCATTGACCTCATTCACCCAAGGAATCTCAACCATTTCTTTCCCTAGTGTGATGTCACCGACGCTGCTTATCAATCTCCACTCATCCGCAGAAATTTGGCATTCAGGAACAACTACCAAACCCATGGAATCACCAGCTGCGCTGTTCTCAACATCACGCATATGATCATTACTGCCCATAGAAGTAAAAGCCATCCTTGCTGCAGATTTCTTCAATTCATCAATGTTCGTTGTGACAAATGGCAAGTCTTTTGGCAACTGGTTGGCTGAATCTTTCGCCTTTGTTGCCAAGTCCAGGTAGCAGCTACACATGTCGTTCAAAAAACCAAGTACAGAAAAGTTGGGGTCCAGTATTTTGTATGAACGGAGACACTTTTCCTCCATTGCTCTTCGTAGTTCCTCCATAGAAGGTAAAGGTACATTCGATACTCCAGTTGCAGGAGCAAAACTAAGATTAATCTTCACCTCACCCAAAGCAGAAGAAGCTAATTCAAGTGCTGAAGACTTGTGCTCACTAAAACTCCCAATAGCTGTAGGAGTAACGTTATTGGTAGTACCATCAACAGTACTTGCTGTTTCCCCAGCCAGCTTTTCCACATGTCCATTTTTTTTCTCAATCTCAGGCGTGGGGACTGAAGAGTTCGCTCTATCTAATGAATCTAGAGAAAGACAACAAGAGAAAACATACAAGACACATATCAGTTTTGAAGTGAGTAGCTTCAACACTTCATAACAACAAAACAAGTACTGCAAAGAACATTTAGTTACTCCTACTTATGAAAAAGTACCTGGATGAATAGAACTGAAAGGCATATCTGGAAAGGGCTCATCTTTTGGTATAATGAGCGCACCAGCATCAGGGTCATTTTCGGTTGCCATAGGATGAAATGGCAATAAAATTGGGGCAGTTGTAAGGTCCATTGAAGTGGGACTGCCCAAGCTAGGGCTTGTCAAAGCAGAGCCTCCTTCCCCTCTGCGGCGCACCCTCTTTAGAGGGCGTTCAAGGTCAGCCAAGGCATCTTCATATTCCTTGATAGACTGGTAATACACAACAGAAACTGAATAAATGCAAGAACAAGAAGAAACATAACTCTAGCACAACAAAGATATTCAGATTGCATACTCCAGGATCCCTCTTCTTTCTTCTCTCCACTTCTGCAGCCTGAAAGATTTTAGTCAACAACAAAGCTAAGCATGATAACAAAGCAAAGAGAAAAATATAATCTTTGAACTAATTAACGGAAGATTGTGAGGAAAAGAACATACACTACTGGCTTCAGCTTCTTCAGCCTTCTTTTTCTTTCCTTTACTTTCTTCAATCGCCTTCAAGATAATAACAAAGCAAATGATATAACTACAGGATCAAAAAAAAAAAATACAGTGAAATCAACAAAACAACAAAGACACCTGAGTTTCTTGGTCTTCAAAGATAGCATCAGCAAGAACCCTATAATTGTCCAAAGCAATTATATCCCAATTCCTCTCGTAAACGACGAGGAGTTTCTTCAAGACCGGCTTTATTAGCGAATCCTCTATTTGAAGAGCCTTCATAGCTGCAAATGCTTTCTTGACATGCGGACTAGGTGCCATTGCGTCTGTAACAACAAGAATTGATTTCAATCACCAGCCTTATAAAGACAAACCCAGGGGTTAAAGAACCCATGCAGAGCAGTTCGATACAACAAAATGAAAACCCAGGATTTACAAGTAAAGAAATGTAACCAATATTCAAAACATAAAAAAATGAAACGAAACTAAAGAACAACTAAGCAAAGAGAGAGACCCAGTAAAATCAACATTACAAACCAGAAACTCAGAAATTAGATGCTCTAAAAGGTTGAAACATGTCCTCTGAAGAAACCAAAGGGGCTTGCGATATGCTAAACACTTTGAGACTCATAAAGGAGAAGACTTTCGTAATAATTTCGTTTTGATCATAAATGTAAACGCCAGAAACGCACAAAGAAACCCTAAGAAAACGTTGTTTTCTCTTCCAGAGAACAAGTACCGTCTTCTAAACACTTTAAGAATCATAAAGGTGAGAACTTTCGCCGGAAATTTGAAGAACTTACAAAGCAGAGTGATCAAATGTGGCGAGTGGGTTGTTAGGGTTAAACAGAAGCTCGGAAGAGTGAATGAGTCGATTTTGACTGGTTAGTATACAATCGTAGATGTGAGAGAAGGAATGAGAAGAGCGGCAAGCCAATGTCGGCGTCGACGGCAGAGTATTACGTCGGCGCGTGAGAACACGCGACTACAGTGCCAGGTGAAAATTCCGTTCTTTGTTTGTTTGCTTGCTAAAATGTGACTTTAATGAAAATTTTCTTTGCTCTCCTCTGCTTAATGGGCTGGGCTTAACTGGGTCGGGTCGACCCTGCGTGGATAAATATGACTGTTAAGAAATCCCAAACCATACAAGTTTATGGAAAACGAAAGAAATATGATTGCCAACACCATAATCATCATTTATTATTTCTCGATTTGATTTGATATTTCTCGTAGACGATGGTATCATTAGCTAGAAATGTGTTTTTCTAAGTGATCGCTACTTTTTTGTGTTATATATCTACTTAAATGGCAAAAACAATTATGTGATAAACAATTAAATTCATTAGATATTACATTCTTTTGTCGGTTTCGTCTTCCAAATTGATTTTGGTACCAAAATGGCAAAATAATAAAATATTTGATCAAATAGAGAAACAATATATTGTAATTATGGTGTTAGTCACGTAACTTATGTTTGTTTGTTCATTTCATCGTATATATTCAGTTCTTGGTATAGGTATTGATAATTTAGTATACATGTGTAACCCATACACTAAGCTATATTTCGTGTAACTGATTATCATTTTCCCAAAAAAGAACTCTCAAACTATCAATTGTCAAACAAATTAACGAGTTTTATACCCTCAAGATTTTTTTTTATAGTATCGCATTTGATTGGTTAACTAATAAAATTCACCTTCTGACATTAAATGCCCAATCAAAAGTCGTAAAATGAAATGTGGTCAATTTCAGAATTATAAAACCATTCGTTTTGTAAAAAATCCACAAATAGAAAAATTACATAGTGCAAGTTTGATTTGTGAGTGAGTTCTATAATATAAGTGGAATATAGCTAAGCAATGTTTTTTTTTACCTCTCTTAGAATTTTAATTTTATCTCGTTTTGAAAAATTATGGTAAAATATGTATACTAGAATTGCAAGCAAAATCTGATTTTTAATCTAATTGAACTGTGTTGTTAATTTTTTTGAAGGTTTCAAATTCTATCCACCAATAGTGAGAGAGATATTCTTTTTCTGGGTCAAACCATAATTTCATTCATTTCAATTTGTAACATTTACTAAGAGCATCTTTAGTGAAAATCTCTCATTGACTTTCTCACATTTAAAATTAATAAAAACAGTTTTTTTATAAGAAAATGGGTGAAAAACAGAGAATAGTCTCTTATACGAGAGACTTTGAGAAATTTTTAAATGGAAAGGTTTTAAATGGGACATATGTCTCTTCATAAATAGTTTAAGTTTTTCTGTAGTAAATTAAATTCACAATAGTTTATAAAGTTAATTAAATAGTTTATATGTTATTGCTTTTTATTTTTGATAAATTATAAAATAAAATTATCTATCTAACAAGTTCTATTATGCATGAATTTAAATTATATATTAATAAATATTAGTTAAAATTATAATAATATTATTTTATTCAATACGGTAATATGAAATATTAGAAAAAAATTTTGAGATTTGAATTTTTTTATAAAATATTTAATATTATTAAAAACATGTATAATAATTATTTTTTCTTTGCTCATTCTCTCTTTATTCAATCTTAAACCAAATGAGTATAGCGAAAATTTCACAATATAGTATCTAGTGTGATGCAAAATAAACCACATTTTCTTTTCTTGTGAGTGAAAGACAAAAACACCCTCGACCCACCCAAAACTCCACACTCTCTTAGTTACATTTTTTTATTTAGTATCCACCTATTTTATTTTCTCTCTCATCTTTTTTCTTCCTCACTTATTTTCTTTTCATATTCTCTCTCTTTTTTATCTACTACTTTGTATATGTTTTATGTTTTACAAACCAAATTTAGAATTTTTTTATCGAAATAGAAAATAAAATCACACATCAATTTTATTGGTATCCATTAGAATCATCCATTTTTCTTTAACCACTTGATCATTTTTTTGTGAACACACCTATTCAAATTAAAGTGCACAATTTATTGTGTTAAATTATAACTCTAGAATGTCACCCATAATGCATAAGGATAATTAACCCAATAAACTAATCCAAAAAGACAAAATATTGTATATATGTACCATGAAAATTAATTAGCGAAATGAAAAAAAAAACTAAATTGAGAAATCCAAAATTTTTATTTTATTTATTTAACATTAGAAAGGCTTTTGTCCATATGTTCGTGTCCATTGAACTCTCCAACCATTTTTTGGTTTACCGGTTTTAGGTTAAATTAATTAAAAATGTTAAACTATTAAAAGATGTATGTACCAAAAAAACATAAAATAATTAGCATTGTTTTAATTGGCTTATGTATGGACGAATTTAAGTGGACATGTTACTATGAACACCAGAAGAGTTATGGTAAGTCTTATACAATAAGATTAATAGAATTACCAGAACACCTAGGTTTGTCTTTGAATGGATGGATTCCCTTGGATGACAATCCATAAGTATTCATCTATCTTATCGCACCCACAATTGTATCCTTCTCTGGATCTTAACTCATTCCACTCCTTTTGTTGTGGGGATATGTATTGTGGACATATATTTATAGATACAATTTAAATCTTTTTTAAGGACTTTAGATAATGGACAGATTTATGTGGATATGTAGAGTGAAAACAATAATATGATCATAATTGATTCTTAATTGTAGCTTGACAGTCTCAAATTTCATGAATTTTCAAGCTATCTCACCCATTTTCTCTCTCCCTCCATCGAAGGTGAGTTGAAAGTATTGTAAAAGAGATGATTGTAATCAAGTCATCAACTAGTTTAATCTTAACTACACAAAATTTTTACACTCTTACCAAATGAATGACCCAGATCTTATACAATGTAACTAGACTAACTAAGCTCTTTGTCTTTGGACAAGTATTTGAAGGACAAAATGGTAAAGAAAAAAGTGAATAGTAGAAAAAGATGGTCTAAACACCAATGATGTGATCCTCCCAAGGAATCGACACTTTCGAGGGATAAAACAAAAGAAAGGATAGATGGATAGAAAAATGGATCGAATGGTCGCACATGAGATGCGGAATAGCTCCTGATATACCTCAATGTCTCCTAGGATATGACACACCTAGACAAGACAAGGTTTGATTCCCCGGATATGACACACCGAGACGAATCGAGTTGATTGTTGGATATTACACACCAAGCAATCGAAAGTTCTAAAAGAACTAAAGAGAATCACTCTCAAATTTGATAAAAGAAAAGTTGTTGTTTTCTCTAAAGAGATTACACGAAATATAAAGCAAAGGAAACTTCAGAACTAAGCCAAGCAACAATAAATGGTCTTGGAATTAAAAGAAACAAAATATCTATAAGTGAAATGGACTCCTGATCTTCTTTGGCCGAGATGTACTCTTGCTGGGGCTTATTGGGCTTGCTGGACTTTGTAGAAATACCTCCTAGATGCCAAACATAAGTCTGGAGGCTTGCAAACCAATTAGACCTTGAACTCTTCATGTTTAGAACCAGATTGACCCGTTTTGGTAAATAGGCTCTAACTTTGTGATCCAATGGACTCTCCTTAGGCTCTTGGTCTTGTCGTAAAGCTAAGAGATCCCTTAACATTATCTAAGTGGTCTCGTGTCTAAATAATTCTTGAGTTGGGCTGTGGAACTAGATCTTTGGCCTGGACGCGTGATTGAACCTGAAGCAGATCATTCGGTTTGTAAAATTCATTTCTTCCAAGTCTGAACTTATTTTGATGGAAATCTAATTCTACGTGATTCTGGAATGGAACAAGATTCCAGGAAAATTTAGTTCGTAGCTTAACTCCTTCTGGTTTGCTCGGAATCCTCTATTGAACGTGCGTTGGTCCAAACCGAGTAAGCTGGAGATCATATGACTTGTAAATTCAATATCTCCTTCATATGAACTTTCTTTGGACTGATTCCATTTTGACGTGAACCTCTGATGAGTTGAGAATATATTCCAAGTTGTCTTTGGGCTGGAACAGTTGAGCTTGGACGTCCTTTCACTGAACAAGACACATGGGTCTTCTCGCCTAGCACTCGGATCGATCGGTCCGGATCAATGTTTAGCTCTTGATCTTGTGACTTCTCCAATGTTTGAAAAATGTATGATCTTGATTATATTTGATTCTTTCCAGGATCATACCAACCAATGTGGGTTAGAGTGAAAGAAAAATTGAGAAAAATGAGTTAAAATGCAAGTAACTCGTAATTTTATGCTTAATTTTAGAGCTCATTGCCCAATGACCCACTTTTAAAAAATTAATAGCACTCTTTAACCTATTTTTTGTTTTAGGTGTACTTTTTTGGTATTGAAAGACTCACATACCCTCTAATTACACATAACTAGACTATAACTATACTTTCTTATATTTTTGATCATTAGATTAAAAGTAATATTTTTAAATCCAATGGATGTGATTAAATGAGATTAAAATTTCATTTTCTCTCTCATTTCCTTCTTTTCTCTCCTCTTCATCTTATACTTTTGTGTATGACTTATGTTATACAAATGAAACTTAGATTTGATTTCTTGTACTTGATATAAGAAAATAGAATTACACACGAATTCTATTGATATTCAATATCAATTTCATGTGAATTATCCATTTTTTTCTACCATTTGGTTATTGTTGTGTGGACACACATACTCATAATGGAGAATTTTATCTAAAATTATCTTTAAGATGTCATCCATAATGCACAATCTATTACCCAAAAATAGGTTGTGTTAGGGGAGGGAGGTTGAAGTTTTCGATATATTGTTTAGAGTATAGGGTATAAAATTTCGGGTTTATAATTTTAAGATGTGATCATGTTAATGTTTTGTTATATCAAAAGCACTCAATATAAAATAAAAACACATCAAGATTGTTAAATATTAATTAGAATATAAGCATAAATGTATAATGACCACACAGTCACTTTTTGTGTCAGCAATACAGAGCCATGACTAGTATTAGTACACAGATTTTATGTTGCATTCTACGCGATTTTGGTGCTTAATTATTTTATTTTTGTTTTTGCAATGATTTTTTTTTCTAACAAAACAAATTGGAGCAAAGGAAACCAAAATGAGAGATGAAGTCTGATGCGAGTTAAGCTTTGTTTAGAGAAAATGTTTGTTAAAATGTTCATGTTCATCGGTTAAATTTTTTAGAGAGAATGTTTGTTAAAATGTGTTCTGTGAAAAATACTTAAGAACATTCATGCATATACTACTATTACGAGAGGATAAATACTAACTGAAATGTCAGATTTGTATAATGAATGTGTGTTAAAACAATGGATAATGTGTGTGATAATATACAACAATAACTAAATATTCATTATGGAATGGATGGCTTTTTGTCCATTTAGCGGCTGTCCAAATGAAACTGAACTTCATACTTTTTATTCTTTTCGATCTGTTTGCCTTTAAGGTGAGCATACTCCTTCTCTAACTTTTTCCTGACAGAGTAGATGGCTACAACTAATCCAAAACACACATCATTCAATCAAAAAGCATAAACATCAAACCAAATCTAGAGATGGCTCACGAAAAACAATTCCTTATCCATTATAATCATTGAACAAAGTATCAGTTTTTTAAAGTATAATTTTACATCAAACCAAATCTAGAGATGGCTCACGAAAAACAAATCCTTATCCATTATAATCATTGAACCAAAGAATTTTGGTATTTGGGTCCGCCCCTGCACACAAATACCAAATGATTATATTTTTAGAGCTACCGAACTTTTATAAATATTCAAATTTGCTTTCACATCACTAAAAATTAGATTCTAATCTACAATGTCTGGAAGTAAGTTTTTTTTTTGATAATTTTGTTTAGCTTTTTCAATTGAACTTAACTTTTAAACAAACGAACCATTTTACCTTTAAAAAAAAAATTTTAACGAACCACGGGTTTCTTTCTTTGTTTGTTTTTTCCTTTTTTTTTGTATTTTGTTTCTTCATTTTCACTAACCTGTTCAACTAGGATTTTTAAATATCCATAACTATTATACAAAATTATGAAAATACGTTATTTTTTTCTAAAAATAAGGAATTGATCACGTCAATCTTGTTAATCTCATTAACGTTGCCCAATCCTCGTTTTATAAAATCCAAAAACAACTCATTTACCTTGTGTTGTATGTATTTTTCACAGCAAGACAATAATAAGTTTCTACAAGTAAGAAAAAAAAAATCTAATAGTTTTATTGAATCATGAGTCTTCGTTATTGGTTTCTTTTGTTTTCATATCCCTCATTTTAGGTCACATGCAAGGTAATATCAACAGTTTTAGTAGTGATTGGCTACTATGGAAATAAAAAATAACTTTTTCTTATGATGTGAAATGGTTTTAGAGCATAAACATGTTGGTTCAGCAATTTTATCTAAAATTCTTTGATTTGCAATTAAATAATTTTATGTCGTTGATATTAAACAATAGAAGTGGAAGCTCAAAAGACGTGCATCCACAAACATATTCAAGGGAAAATGCAACCAGAACGCAAGCAATGAGTGCCTAAATTTTCCCTTGAATATTTTGAGTGGATGCATGTCTTCTGAACTTCCACTTCTATTGTTTAATATCAATGACAGAAAATTATTTAATTGCAAATCAAAAGATTTTATATAAAATTGCTAAATCAACATGTTTATAATTAAACTATGCTCTAGAACCATTTCACATCATAAGAAAAATAGTTTTTAATTTTCATAGTAGCCAATCACTACTAAAACTGTTGATATTACCTTGCATATGACTTAAAACGAGGGATATGAAAACTAAAGGAAGCAATAACGAATTCGCCAGACCCATGATTGAAGAAAACTGTTAGATTGTGTTTTTCTTACTTGTAGAAACTTATTGTCTTGCTGTGAAAAATACATACATCACAAGGTAATGAGTTGTTTTTAGATTTTATAAAACGAGGATTGGGCAACATTAACGAGATTAACGAGATTGATATGATCAATTTCTTATTTTTAGAAACAAATAAAATATTTTCATAATCTTGTGTATTAAATATGAATATTTTAAAATTTTAGTTGAACAGGTCAGTGAAAATGAATAAACGGAATACAAACAAAAAAAAGAGAAAAACAAAGAAAAAAGAAACTTGAATGTAATAATACGTGGTTCGTTTTAATTTTTTTTCAATAAAATTCGTGCGTGATTTTAATTTTTTTTCTATCTCAACAGGAAAATAAATTTAAATTTAGTTTGTAAAACATAAAATATACACAAAAGTAGAAAATGAAGAGGAAAGATAATCTAAAAAAAAGAGAAAAACAAGAATAGGTAAAAAAATATGAGACAGAAAATAATATTTTTTATCATCCATTAGATCTAAAAAATTATTTTAAATCCGACAACTATAATTAAAAGTGAACTAACTAATTTAATATGGGCAGTTGATTCCTAACTAAAAAGATAAATTGGATGGAAGATGCAAAAGGAAGATAATTGTGTAACTAACTAACATTTGTTTAGTTAAAGAGCAAAATGGCATTGATGAAATATGAATAGTGAAAAAAAGGCAAAAAAATATAACTAGAGTGAAAAGTGGGTTATATGTAGGAAAAATAAAGAAAGTGGGTTAGAATGCAATTATTCTTAATTTTAAGAGAGTATAACATTTTCTTAGTTTCTTGTACATAGATGATATAAACAATTATAACTAACTAATGAAATTGAATATATTTAAGATGTAATTTGATATGTTTAAAAGAAATTAATTTGAACTCTTCTAATTTAAGATAAAATTTAAAATAAGTAATCAATTTAAATTACACAAAAAATTAAACTATATTAAAATAAATATTATATTGATGAGAGACTCACCAATAGATACACACAAATCATGATATCACCAATAGACAATCTAGTGATATCTACAACTCACTAACTGAACTGTTTACAAAGCAAGCATAAAGGAGAGAATATCCTGTATTAGTAAACCGATATAAACCAAACAAACCAGACCTCAATAGGTTATATGTAGGGAAAAATAAAGAAAGTGGGTTAGAATGCAATTGGTTCTTAATTTTAAGAGAATATAACACTTTCTTAGTTTCTTGTACTATTATAGATGATATAAACAAATATAACTAACTAATGAAATTGAATATATTTAAGATGTAATTTGATATGTTTAAAAGAAATTAATTTCAATTCTTCTAATTTAAGATAAAATTTAAAATAAGTAATCAATTTAAATTACACAAAAAATTAAACTATATTAAAATAAATATTATATTGATGAGAGACTCACCAATAGATACACACAATTCATGAAAAAAGTTATCAAACTAAACTACACAAAAATAATTGTATAATATTGTTGAGAGACTAAATGAGTCTCTCACAAAGAGTCTAAATTGCCAAAGCAACGACTAACATATTGGCCAAGCAAATGGTAAAGTTAAAGAAAACAACACTTATGTAGAGATCTAGAGATATAAGCAAACACATTACCTTATTCAAAGAAAAATCCTTCACATGGCATTCAAAGAGGGAAAACTCCTTAACCGATTTGATTCACTACCGAAACCACAAAGAAGAGGCGTCAAAGCCTCAAGGCCCATTATGGCTAAACTGTCACCACAATCAATTGTTGACACCGACACGAACACCCATCTCCAAAAAACTAGAGAATCTGAAAAACCAAACACACATTAAGTCTCTCGATAACCAAAGTTTCAGTCCACATTAGCTAATTGTGTGTTTGATTTTTCTGGTGTAATTTTTGCTATTTTGACTGGTTTTCTACTTATTATTTTGACTGAGTTTTTAATCATTTTTAGATAAGAATCGGTCATTTCTATTTTCGCTATATCTATTGAATTTTCTGTTTGATTTGTGGATTAAACTAAATAACGTTTACCAAACTATATTTGAAAAGTCCCGGCAAAAAAAAAATTATATTTGAAAAGTTTTAAATCTAGATACTGTTTTATGATTGACAAAAAAAAAATGTTTGGAGAGATAATTAAACTTCGTAAAGAAATATAATTTGCGTAACAAGCTTCCACAACTTACTCCCTGCAACAAGTCCACTCAATACAAGAAGGAAATATTGGAGAAAAACAAAATGCTCCATAATAGATAAAACATACCAATACATGCTACACATAACAAGATTCACAAGATTCATGTGGTGGCGATTAGGGATTTTCCCAAAACCGTTGAATGTGTTGCCTCTCTTTAAATAACATCCAATGAGAAAAAAAAAATTAAGTTAAAATGGTTAAGTTTATTCCATTAGCACATAATTAAAGAAAGTAAATTTACTGTCAATACCTATTATGTTATGCAAGTATATGAATAACTCCACAACTATATGAATCTATGCAAACTCAATACGATCATTGTCCTAAGGTGTCAATCGGACCGGTGATCCGCGGACTAAGCCCAAGTAGATCCACAATGGGGCAGGTATGGTCACTATTATCTATGTCCATGTAGAAGTTGGCATCGCAGATTGATCCACTGCAGT
>CM051384.1:3500131-3525131 GCA_028015245.1 Cardamine occulta
TCTGCGGGTTGGGCGGATTCGCCCGTTGCAGGTTTGCGGGCTATCCACGAAAAAACATATATAGAGTATTTTGAAGCCTTTTGTTTCACCTAGAGGGTTTCATTCAAATAATTTTCTAACTAAACATCCTAACCGTGTATGTGTTTAATCACTTGACAAGAAAATAGAGAAATAAAAAACAGACTGGAGTTCCAATGCAGAGTATCCTCTCGTAATCAGTCAAAGTTTGAAACTGGAAAACTCTAAAAGCTAATGATCGTAATGGTTAGTTGTTATTTTGATGACTTAATTTTCATTCATGTTTAATTCATTATTCATTAACTGCTCAATAAGTTAATCTGTTTAGTTTACGGGATCTTGTATTGACCTGTTTAGTAATTCATAATTAAAACTCTGTAAGACTATCTCCAATTCTTGTTATTAATATGTTTAGTAATTCATAATTGAAATCAGTTGCTAATCTATAATCTCATTATGGTACCTGGTACGATTAGCATGAGACGTAAGTTGCTAGAATACACTTCATCGATCGTAGAATACATTTCATGAGACGTAAGTTACGTAAATCATGAGACGCCTAATGCTTGTCGTGTGTTGGTGTGGACGTCTAGTGCTTGTGGCATCTTCTTCTTATTTTTGTTTCTCACTCTGCTTCTTTTTCTTCTTCTTTAAATGATATCAACTTTTCTTTATTGGATCCACTAAAACAAAAATCATTTTGCATCGCTTATTTTCTATATTTGTATTACTTATAAGTGATACAAAAACATTTTACATCACTTAATTAAATAATTTTGATTGTGGTGATGCAAATAATTTACATCGTTTTGTTATGAACTGATGTAATTGTACATAATATTTGCGTCGATTATTGTAACTGATGTTAATTTGTGTCAATTGCAAAAAAACAATGTCATATTTTACATCATTTTATATAAGTGATTTTAATATTTGTGTCATTTATAATAACCGATTTACTAATTGTATCATTAACTATAACTGATTTAAAATATTATAATCACTTTTACATAGTTGATGTTATATTTATGTCAGTTTTATAAATGATTCTAAAATATCAAACTGATTTTTAGCATATTTTATTTAATTTAAATATTTATGTCGGTTTCCATACCGATTTGTTATAAAACTTGAGTCCAATAAATCGAATGGACCTTAGTAGTTTTAATTTTTAATGAATAATTAGTAGTAGAACATGTAGTATTTATTACTGCAATTGTCAAGAGCTCTTTCCCTCATCCTTCGATGTAAGAGATTTGAAGTTTTATCATGTTTTTAGTTTTATATTATTTTAGAAGTGATACTACCAAAATTAATAGATACATCAATTAAGAATGTAAATATATATTTTATATCAGTTTTGTTAAAGTGATAAAAACTAATAAAAATTGAATTACTTTTATTGAATTGATGTCAAATTAGTTAATTACAACAACAATTAATGTAATTGATGTTAACCCATAAATATTTGTGTCATTTATAAATAAGTAATTTAAAAATATATCAATTAGTTTTGTGATACAATTTAAGTGATACAATCCATCACTTTTTTTTGTAGTGATCCAATGATGCATTTATATATTTTCGGTACTTCTAAAGAGAAAGAGAGTATATAGATGAAAAGTGGAGAACATAAATATACTTATATGAAAGATGATTGAGCAACACTACATATGAGTTCAAGCTAAAGAAGAAGATCATTTCCCAAATCATCACAAAGCTTAAAATTGTGATTGTCCACGGACATGTGTGCTAGCCCATTGGTCTAGGCGAAGTGGGTCTAGACATGGTTTCGATGACCACGGTCACAATACAAAAAACATCCACCGCATGGCAGACCAAATGGACGCGAACATACCCGTTTGACACCTCTAAATTATCATTTTTTAACAAAAATAAAATCGATACAATACTTTAATTTACACAAGGTCTGAGATTTTATTTCTCTTCTCATTTCAGCCTACACTTTAGATTAAAATACATCTTATTAGATTAAAATATATCTTAGTGCCTTCAACAATAAACATATTGTGGTACCACCATAACCATCCACAAAAAAGTTTTTCTTCATGATATTTAATGTTGTTTTGTAACAAACTCAAAATTCAGACAACAATAAATAAAGTCAGATTCAAAGGCATTAAATAAAATTGACCGAAATTTCAAAAAAGAAGGCTAACAGTAATCATCTTTTCGATACTGTAATACATAATCAGTCTCTAACAAATCTATACTAAAAAATAACACTTGTCGTCTGAAAGTTTCTTTCGTTTATCTTAACCTTGAAGCAAGATCCAGAGAAAAGTATACTCCTTTAGTTTCATGGTTTCATACCACAAAACCAGCTCTTCTTTCTCTAATCCCATTAGATTTTTTGTCTTTAAACTCTCAAAAGACAAAAAAACAAATAAAACGGCAAAGTTTTTTATTTTATTTCCGGACATTAAAAAACAACACAAACTTTATGCAGAAACTACTTAAATTTTTGAATACCAAACAAAAAGAAGAAACAAAATTTCGGAATCTCTCTATTTCTCTCAATTATGAAACTAATCTATCAATTCTTCATCTTCATCTTCTTTTTACTTTTCTCTGTAATCTCCGGTGATGATTATAAAAATCTGATCTTTAAAGGTTGTGCAAATCAGAAATCTCCAGACCAAACTGGTGTTTTCTCACAGAATCTCAAAAACCTATTCTCTTCCTTAGTTTCTCAATCAGCACAAAGATCTTTCGCCGCTACAACCTCCGGAACTGATAACAACACCGCCGTAAACGGCGTTTTTCAGTGCCGCGGTGATCTCCATGCCGCTGAGTGTTCCGATTGCGTCGACAAAATTCCCAAACTCTTCTATAAGCTCTGCGGCGGCGATGAAGACGGTGGGAATGTAGTGGCGGCGCGTGTGCAGCTCTCCGGTTGTTATATCCGGTATGAAGTCTCAGGATTCCAGCAGACTTCCGGTACGGAGATGTTGTACCGTGTTTGTGGGAATAAACATTCCGGCGATGCTGAGTTCGTCGGGAAGAGGGATACGGCGTTTGGTATGGCAGAGAACGGTGTTAAAACAGGATCTTCCGGTGGAAGCGGTGGAGGCGGCGGAGGAGGATTTTACGCGGGGGAGTATGAGTCGGTGTATGTGTTGGGACAGTGTGAGGGTAGTTTGGGAAATTCAGATTGTGGGGAATGTGTAAAAGATGGATTTGATAAAGCCAAGAGTGAGTGTGGGGATTCGAACTCGGGTCAGGTTTATCTTCAAAAGTGCTTTGTTAGCTACAGTTACAACTCTCATGGTGTTCCCAACATTTCTCTACTTTCAGGTAAACAAGAGAAAACAAAATCAATAGAATATACCAAATTTTATTTCTTTATTTATCTGCTTAATTGGTGTTTGAGGGTTAGATTTAGGTGTAAAATTATAATAATTCAGTGATAGACATAAGAGACACATGAATCTCGTAGAAAATGTTATATATTTTTGTAGTTTCGTTGTCAGTCAGATTAAACAAAAACTAATGGTAAAGACAAAAAATAAAACCTTTGTTCTCAAAATCAGTCGTCTAGGCTAGGCGGCCGCATAATTAGTTAATCGGAGTCACAATTTTAAAAAATCAGTAGTTGTCCGCCACAATTTTGCTTAATCGGAGTCATTAATCGCTAGATTAATTTATCACCGATTAATCCATGTTTAGACCGATTAATCTCTGAGTTTTTTAAAAAAAAATTTGGTCAAATTTTAGTTTATTTACATAATTTAATAAAAATTTGGTCCAATTACAAATTAAAACCAGTAATAATCTATTTATATTTATTCGTTCTACGTCTAATTCTTGATTTTGAACCTTAATCGAGACCAAAATACAAAACGAGATTTGCTCATACAACTGTATTATAAATTGTATATTTGTATTACACATTCATAATATTCTTTTTTAATATTTGTATTATGATATAAAAATTAATTTTCGATTAAATTTTGTATAATTTCCGATTTATTTGTTAGACGCGAGGTCCATCTCAAACGTCTAACTAGGGTATAGCAATTTTTTTAACATGAAAAAAACTAGTAGAAAGCAATTAAAAATAAATAAAATAACAAATGGGGAAATATATTACTTTATTAGAAAAAAAGAAGAGATTTATTCAAATATTAGAAAGTTGACACATCATTATAGGTTACATGTGGACAAAATTTATATAATGAAACGGCTATTGACGGGTGTTTGTGTGTGTAGGTGGAGAGAAGAGACAACACACGCAAAGGACCATAGCTTTGGCGGTGGGTGGAGTTGCAGTTTTAGGGTTTGTGATTGTTTGTTTGTTGGTTTTGAGATCTGCTATGAAGAAGAAGAGTAAATATGATGCTTATTGATTTTTATCTACCAATTCTCATTAACCCTACCAAAAACAAAAAAATCAACAATTTTGAGAAGGTAATGAATAGTATATGTCCAATTGTATATTCAACTATGATTTTGAATTAAAATATGAAATAGATTCTTCATCTTAATGATTAGTATTTGTTATTTCATTTCTAATGATGTAGATCAGATAAAAAAAAAAAAGCATTTCCCACGATTGGAAAAAGTAAAATTTAGCATCAAAATAGAAAATTGATTAAAAGAGAACTACTCAACAAGAAAGCTAAAGTAGTTTTTCAAGTGAAGCAATAGAAGTGTATGTGTGAATGTGACTTCTTAATTTCTTGATAAATCCAATTTCTGTCGTTTTCGTTGAGAAAGAAGCTTTATAGCTCAAAGTGATACACTTTGGAGTTAGTGAAGATTCACAATATCCAACTATACATTTCTCTACATCTACATAATTCTATCTATGGCATATAAAGTGATTGTGAATTTGTGATACTACTAGTCAAAAATATACACAATTATGGTAAAACCAGTATAGACAAAGTGAGTAATTTGTAAACCGACTTGGGGATCTTTTGTGGGCTCAATCTAGCAGCCCGATAAGCTCACATCAGCTGATGATGCCCTTACATGATAACAACCTCAGCCTTTGAGCAGAATTCAGGTCTTGGTGATCGAGAGTTCGAGACTTAGATTTTCATATTGAATTTGGAAACTTCTAAAAAATGGATTTTTTTCATAATTTTATTGTGAAAAAAAGTTCTCTATGTTCTAATTTCACAACCTATGCCTCGTTTGCATAATAAAATTGTAAAAAAGTCTACTTCACCAACAATATACATGGTTGATTTCAAAATTTAACCGACCTTCAATTAGGAACTATCCCATACTTATAGAAAAACTCAAACGCCATATATGAAGTACCATGATCAAGAAGAAAACCACAATCAAGTCTTTTGGTTAGTATATTAAAATGTCAAGCCATTCAAAAATGTGAAAATCAACCATTTTAACAAATTTCAGAAAAAAAAGCTTGCATAAACAAGAAGAAGACAACCATCATAAGACATAAGCAATTCAAAGAAAGTTAAAATCAACCATAGTCACAAGTTTCATAACCATAAAATCAGCCTAAAGATTCAATATTTGACACACACACAAAAAAAAAATCCAATATTTAACTAACTTATTGCTATAGAAATGAGTTCAAATGTATGATGATTAAAAAAACCAGAATTATAGATTTGCCAAATCAAATCTGAAGATGATAATAAATCAAACAAGCTTCAACTTTATGAATCCATCATGTGTAATTGTAAACACTCTTATACGAATTTGGAATCCGAAACAAAAAAAAACTAGTGATAAAGAAAAAAAAGCAAAAACAGAGAACCCTAATTTGAAGCATTACGGTTTCTTAAAACCCCCTTTGCATAGGAGCCGCCGGAGCTCCGAGAAGACTGGCTTGCTGAAGCTCAATTTCATTGATCTGTGCTTCACGATCCATCTCGATGATTAACGGAACAACAAGGATTAGAAAAGTTGTCCCGGCGATCCACGCTGCTTTTCCGGTGCTTTTGAGTAGTTTCTTCGATACTTCGACGGCATCTCCTCCGGCGCGTCTTCCTTGAGACACGATCTCAGAGTTTGAAATTTTTGCTAAGATGTTTGGATCTCCGCCGCCAGATTTACCGGCTCCAATTCTCTTCGCCGCCATCGATTTGATTATTCGCTTCGCAGAGTGAAAGGAGCGAGACGAGGGTTTCTTAACAACAGGAAGAGTTTTGTTTACAATTGATCGGGGCTATAAAGGCCCATTAATTAGTCAGCCCATTAATTAGTCAGCCCATAAATTAGTCGGCCCATTTAATTATTGGATAGCTCATATTTAGTGGGTCTATCCTAGGCCCGATAAAGTATCATGTAATAGTATAGGGGTTTGGGTATCTAGATTACTACGTGAACAGTGAAGTGTATTTAAAACAAAAAACAAAAAAACAAGAATGTGTTACAAAAGTAAAAAAATATCGGCTGAACGAAACATAAACTTCTCAAACGACGGAAAGCATAATTTTAATATAATTTATGTGAAGCCCACCGTCACTATGCATGCATAGTAATTAGCTTTTATTCTTCTATAAATACGAACGATTTCGTTCATTGTAAAATATAACAAAAAAGGAAAAACATTCGAACAACAAAGAATCTCTCACTCAATATTCTCTCTTCATCAGTTCCGATAATTTTATCGAGTATAAAATTTTCGTCTTTATTTATATTTATCGTCGTGATAAAATCATAATCTTTTTATAACACGTTATCAGCACGATCACTCCGATCAAATATAAACGATTTCACTTTGAAGTTACTATTCATCACCGAAATCCACTATTCACCACCGGAGTTACTATTCACACCGAAAAATTATCATTCATCCGATCCTTCAATATACCGAAAAGGTTGAGTTTCTTTCGTGAAATCGGATCCATAAAATATATGTGATATATCGGTATAAAACTCCCGGAGTGAAGGGAGACCCTAGTATTATCGAGGCAGAACCTCTGTATGGTAAAAATCGACATCCAAATCGATTTTGATACGTTCTCAATAGAGAAACCACGTATCACAAATATGAAAGACTTATACTCTTTATTTATGGAAATAATTTATTTACTATTTTTACATTATGGATGTTTATACACCATAATAATGGACGTCTCAGACGCCATAATTTATTTACTGTTTTATATTATGTCTTATGGATGCCTCATGCACCATAATTCCGGAAGGCTATGCCACCACCATATTTTATCGTTCTGAGGTGGATGACCCTGTCACCATAATATTATTGTTTAATAAATTATTATATGACAAAATGAAATTTATTTTGTAAATTTTTTCTGAAATTGGTAAATTTTTATCGGATTGATTTTTTTTTTTTTCAGATTGATTTTTCTCATTAACGGTCACAAAAATTTTCTTTTAACTTTTCAAAAACCGACCATTGTGAATAGTGTTTCCGACCGTTGTTTCAACGGTTAATAAATAGTGATTTTTTAATCTATAAATACTTTCATTTCCACTCATTTCATCTCACTTCAAAATTTCCATCTCTCTAAATCTCTCACTAAAATCGTTTATTTCTGTAAGAAAAATGGCGCATCTTCTTTTGATGTTTATCGCGGGTTTAATAATCGCTTCTATTTACGGATTACTTGTCGGAGATTTTACTCCCGAAGAATTTGTTTTTGCTTTTATTTTACTTTTTTATGCAATTGTATTTCTTGTAATCATTTTTTTATTCCCGTGCCTCCTTTATTTAAATCATTTTTCTAATTATATTATTTATAATCAGCTTGTATTATTTTACTTTAATAATGTAATATCATCGTATTAATAAAATTTATTGCTTTGTTTTTAGAAATCAAATGGCAAATATCGAGAAGCTTAAATTCCCAGCTCTCAAAATAACTGGAGCAAATTATATTGCATGGACCACAGACGTCGAGCTTCATCTTGAGATGCTAGATATATCCGACACCATAAAGGTGGGAAACAAATCGCTTGCCAAGGATAAGGCAAAGGTGATAATCTTCTTGAAAAAGCATCTCGATGAAAATGTGATGCATGACTATGCTCATATAAAAGACCCCAAGAATTGTGGGCATCTCTAAAAGAAAGGTTTGATAACCAGAGGGAGATAACGCTTCCTCACGCTCTGGAAGAGTGGAGAAACCTGAGATTTCGGGATTTCAAGAAAGTTAACGAGTACAACTCCGCTATCCTAAGAATTGTGTCACAACTTAAATATTGTGGCAAGCCAGTCACTGAAGAAGAAATACTCGAAAAGACATATCAAACTTTTCATAAAGAGCATCGTCTCCTACAAGAATTATCAGAGGCGAGAATATAAAAGATTCTCTGAATTGATGGTGACTCTCATACTGGCTGAGAAGAATAGTGAACTTCTCATTCAAAATCACAATTCTCGTCCCACTGGGACCCATGCATTCCCTGAAGTGAATGCAACAAATGCATCGGATATAGAATATCCAGAGCGAAGGAATCAAATCTATAGAGGTCGGGGTCGAGGCCGTGGTCGTGGTCATGGCCGTGGTCGTGGTCACGGATTTAATAAGGGACGTTATCAACCCTATGACCATCAAGGCAGAAAGTCAAATACATGGGTTCGACTGAAAAAACAAAAAAAATCCAAAGGAAAAAAATACCAAAAACGTGATAGCATCTGTTATAGATGCGAAAAGGCACTGGGTCTCGAACCCCTGAACACCTTTGTAAATTATACAAAGAATCCCTATAAAATAAAAGGAAAAGAGGGCAAAAAACTTTGAGGGTACATTCCTCGATTCTGACCTTTTACAAATGAGTTGGATTAGACCAATATCACGGAATAATGCTCCAGGTTGTGCCATATTTTAAAATCATGTTTTCTATTGTTTTTTAAAAGTTTGTTGTTTGTTTTAAAAGAAACTAATGTATAATTATTGTGTGTTTTAAGTTTATTTTTTTGATGTTTCTTTTCATTACGGAAAAAGAAAAAAATGGAAAAATATCAAAAAAAAAAAGATAAAAAAATGTATATCTCGATTCTGAGAAAAAGAGTTATTTCTCTGATCTCAAACCAAATTATTGTTAATACAATATCAGGGTAATTAATGTTATTAAAGGAATTGGTAAAGCCAATTTTTCCAAAACACCTTCAAGGTTATATTCTCCAAATTTAAAAGAGAATATAAATATATAATATAGAACTCGAAAATCGAGGAAAAAAGATTATAATTGAAATCCGGAAAAGATTATCCAACGATATAAGTACAATCGAATCACATCTAGTGATTAAAAGGAATCCAGAAGATTTCAGATTGTGGCATGATTCGACCGGGACCCAGCAAACAATGATGCGAAAAATTATTGAGAGCACACATGGTCATTCAATGAAAACCCAAGAGATATATCAGGAGAACAAAATGACATGTGCTGCATGCTCTTTTGGAAAATTGATTATAAGGCCATCGCCAACCAAAATCGATAAAGAATCACCAAAGTTTCTTGAAAGAATTCAAGGAGATATTTGTGGACCAATACATCCACCTTGTGGACCATTATATTATTTTATGGTATTAATTGACGCATCTAGCAGATGGTCACATATTTGTCTATTATCATCTCGAAATATGGCATTTGCGAGATTTCTAACTCAGATAATCAAGCTAAAGGCTCAATTCTCTGATTATCCTATTAAGAGAGTTAGACTAGACAACGCTGGTGAATTCACATCCCAAGCCTTCAATGATTATTGTATGGCAACGGGAATTGAGGTTGAACATTCTGTAGTACATGTTCATACACAAAATGGTTTGGCTGAATCAGTAATCAAACGTTTACAATTGATTGCGAGGACACTGATCATGAGATAAAAACTTCCAACCTCTATATGGGGACATGCCATTTTACATGCAGAAGCACTTATTCGGATAAGACCAAATGCATATCATAAGTACTCCCCATTACAATTAGCATTTGGTCGAGAACCAAATATTTCTCATCTAAGAATTTTTGGTTGTGCGGTAAATGTGCCTATAGCACCACCACAACGCACAAAGATGGGACCACAAAGAAGGTTGGGGATATATGTTGGTTGTGATTCTCCATCAATTATACGGTACTTAGAACCGCAGACTGGAGACATTTTTACGGCACGTTTTGCCGATTGTCATTTTGATGAAAAACTATTCCCGGTTCTAGGGGGAGAGAATAAACAAGTGGGAAAGGATATTGAATGGTGTGTACCATCTTTGTTACACCTTGACCCCCCTATGAAACAGTTTGAACTAGAAGTTCGACGAATTATGCATTTGCAGAGTTTAGCAAATCAATTACCGGATGCTTTTGCGGATACTAAAACAGTAACCAAATCACATATTCCAGCTGCAAATGTCCCTGCACGAATTGAAATTCCAAAAGAAATTGGAGGTGCAAATGATACACGTGAGTCTAGGACACGCCTGAAGCGTGGTAGACCCGTTGGTTCTAAGGATAAAAATCCTAGAAAACGCGAGAAAATAGACAAGCCAAATAGTCCTAAAATAGTTGAAAATACTTTAAAGGATAAGACTAATGATAACGAAGAGCATCATGAGCATGAAGAGAATCATGAAATTTCTATCAATTATATCCATAGTGGGAAGATATGGAAACGAAATGAAATTGATATTGATGATGAAGTTTTCTCATACCTTGTATCAAAGGAAATATCTGAGGAAAATGATGATCCAGAACCCAAGTCTATATATGAATGTAAAAACAGACAAGACTGGATAAAATGGAAAGATGCGATACAAGTTGAGCTTCATTCACTCAATAAACGAAATGTATTTGGCCCAATTACACTCACACCCAAAGATGTGAAACCCGTGGGATACAAGTGGGTATTCGTTCGAAAACGAAATGAGAAAAATAAGATTATAAGACATAAAGCTCGTCTTGTGGCTCAGGGATTTTCTCAAAGGCCTGGAATTGATTATGAGGAAACTTATTCTCCTGTTATGGATGTAATCACGTTTAGATTCTTAATGAGTCTAGCGGCTAATGAAAATCTAGAGATGCGTCTCATGGATGTTGTTACAGCATATTTGTATGGATCATTAGATGCTGATATCTACATAAGAGTTCCAGATGGGTTTAAAATGCCAGAAGCATTAAAATCTACACCCAAAGAGTTATGCACAATAAAGTTGCAAAGATCATTATATGGGTTAAAAAAATCTGGACGAATGTGGTATAATCGTCTTAGTGAACATTTAATGAAAAAGGATATGTAAACGAACCTATATGCCCATGTGTTTTCATCAAGAAAACAATATCCGGATTTGTGATTATCGCGGTATATGTTGATGATCTGAACATAATAGGAACTCAAAAGGAAATACAAAAAGCCACAGATTATTTAAAAGGAGAATTTGAGATGAAAGATCTCGGACAGACAAAGTTTTGTCTTGGCTTACAAATTGAGCATTCCCAAAAGGGTATATTTGTGCATCAATCCACATATACAAAACGAGTGATAAAACGTTTTAATATGGATAAGGCAACTCCTCTCAGTACTCCAATGGTCGTTAGAATACTTAATATTGAGAACGATCCATTCCGACCATTTGGAGAAAATGAAGAGATACTTGGTCCTGAAGTACCATATCTAGTGCAATTGGAGCCCTTATATATCTTGCAAATTGTACTCGCCCTGATATTTCTTTTGCTGTTAATCTTTTGGCCAGATTTAGTTCCTCCCCTACACGAAGACATTGGAATGGGATTAAACATGTTATTCGTTATCTTCAAGGAACTACTAATCTAGGATTATTTTATTCTAATAATTCAAATGGTCAGATGGTTGGTTTTGCAGATGCAGGATATTTATCAGATCCACATAAAGCCCAATCACAAACAGGATATGTATTCATGATCGGTGGCACTGCTTTATCTTGGCGTTCTCAGAAACAAACACTTGTAGCAACTTCTTCAAATCATGCTGAGATTATTGCACTCCATGAAGCAAGTAGAGAATGTGTTTGGTTAAGGTCAATAAGTCAACACATTCGATCAAGCAGTGGGATCCACGTTAACTCGGAGCCAACAATCTTATATGAAGACAACGCTGCATGTGTTGCTCAAACTAAGGAAGGATATATCAAAAGTGATAGAACGAAACATATCCATCCAAAGTTTTTTTCATACACCCAGGAGCTTGAGAAGGCTAAAGTTATTGAAGTCAAGTATGTTCAATCATGTGACAATACCGCAGATCTTTTCACAAAGTCGCTGTCTACCACTACCTTCAGAAAGCATGTTCATAACATTGGAATGCGTCATCAACGGGATTTAACAAGATGACACTTGATCATTCGAGGGGGAGCTTGCGTTGTTGTACTTTTTTTTACCTACTATGGTTTTTCCCATTGGGTTTTCCTAGAAAGGTTTTTAATGAGGCAACAGAAAATATTACTAGAAGACATGGTCTCCAAGGGGAGTGTTACAAAAGTAAAAAAATATTGTGAGCGAAACATAAACTTCTCAAATGACGGAAAGCATAATTTTAATATAATTTATGTGGAGCCTACTGTCACTATGCATGCATAGTAATTAGCTTTTATTCTTCTATAAATACGAACGATTTCGTTCATTGTAAAATATAACAAAAAAGGAAAAACATTCGAACAACAAAGAATCTCTCACTCAATATTCTCTCTTCATCAGTTCCGATAATTTTATCGAGTATAAAATTTTCGTCTTTATTTATATTTATCGTCGTGATAAAATCATAATCTTTTTATAACATAATGTTAATTTTTGTTGGCATTCATTTTCTGTCGTGATGAAAATACCATCTGCCTCTCTTCTCTCTATCACTGTCTCTTTTCAACACATCTCCTTCTCTCTCCTCTCTTCTTCTTCCTCGGTTAACTTTCATATCAACTTTTTTCTTCTATGTTACTCTTTTTCTTCCTCTGTTAGTCCCACAACTTGTTGTCCTCAACAAGATCTCGCCTCTCACATCTAGATGGCGACCCTCAAATCTAGTTAATCTGTTAACTATAATTGATCGTGTCCCTCAAATCTAGTTTATTGGTTTGTTTCATGTCCATCGGTTTGTTTATATCTATCAGTCTATTAACTGTAACATGTCCATTGGTTTGTTTCACGTCCAAACCTTCTTCAGTTATCTACTTGTTTTGTCCATGGACGAGAAATTTTATATTATAGAAGGTAAGTTGGTGAATTTATTGCATTGGTTGGGATGAAGATTAATGGTGGACAAGAATGTTAAACAAACAAAAACACTTATACTAGAAATGAACTACAATCTATTGTGATGTACAACAATCTACTGTCATGAATAAGTGGGAAACTATTATTGAGTTCATCTATGAGAACAACTATGATTAAATTCTTCTACGAGAATAACTAAAAAAAATGAAAACTTTCCGGGTTTTTCTCGGAGGAGAAAGAAGGAAGAAGAATTGAAGAAAAAAGGAAAAGAAAGAGAAAGAAGGAAGAAGGAAAAGAAAGAGAAAGCCCGAAAGAGAGAAAAGATGATAGAGAAGGAAGAATTGAAACTTGCGCGTGATGAATTGTGTAGGTTAAATGAAAGTTAATTTAGTCTTTCAAGAGAAATTTTGAAAGAAATTTTTGCCAAATGGCATTTTTGACTAAGAAAGTGAGATGTGTGGCAGTGGTTGTAATAAACTCAAACAAGAATCCCTGACTTGCATGGAAACTCCATCAAAAGTCTGTTTCTGCTTTTCAAAATGTTTTGAAAACAAAAACGCATTGGAAACATAAGTAAACACGTTGCTAACGTTTTTTTCTAAAAATATCATTTCGCAATGCGATGGTAACGTTTGTTTTTGTTTTAGAAGTATCATCGAAACTTACTTTTTATTTTATTTTTAACAATATAATAAATAAATAAATAAAAATATAGTGCGAAATTCAATAATCAATTTGATTTATTATGGTAAATAATTAATTAGTTTAACCCCCAAAAACGTAAGCAGATAATCAATTTGACTCATTAAATGAGACTAATATTGCCATATTGGAGTACTTGCCATATTGGGATACTTGAAAATCTTTCATTTGACTATTCAAAATTAGATAGAATACTTGAGGATCTTTCATTATATAGTTTTTTATGATGAAACTATGAAAAATATATAATTTAGTTAAACTATTTAATATTTATGTATTCAATTATTGACTAATTATAAGATTTCAGGGTTATTTTAGTATAATCTCAAAACTTATAGGCAAATTAATGAGAAAAAGAAAGATAAGATACATATCTAGAAAAAAAAAAGGAATAAACAGCGCCTCCTCTTAGTTCCCTTACCCTATCTATAGTCACCAAAACCCTTTTAATCTCTTCTTTTTATTTTTTCCATTTCTTGTAGATCTAAAACACTTCTATTTTCTTTTTTTCTCTGTAAACCCTTTATAAATCTCATTTCATCACTCAGATCTCTTCCTCTTCTATTCAATACACAGAGACTCTTAAGTTCTTCGGATTGACGAATTTCTTTCAATTCGATCTCCTTCGGTTCTGCTAAATCCAGATCTTGATTTGCTGTTTCAGCTAACTATTAGTGTTAATAATGGCGACTCCTTATCCTGGAGCGATGCAGGCAAGTTTTGCATTTCGAAAAAATTGAAATTTGATTTTTTACGGTTTTTATAGTACGGTTTTGTTTGACTAGTATGAGAATCTATGTTGTTGTTGTACAGGTGGGTTCGTACTTTGTGGGACAGTACTATCAAGTGTTGCAGCAACAACCAGATCTTATTCATCAGTTTTATACTGAGACTAGTCGAGCGATTCGTGTTGATGGTGATGCTACCGAGACTGCTGATACTTTGTTGGTATAAATCTTACGAACCCAGTTCACAAGATCCAATCTTTTTTTATTTTCTCTGTTTTTATGATTTTGAGAATACAGAGTTAAAAAACCCTCTTTGGCTGAGGAATTGACTTGAATTCTTTTGATTTTAGAGATTTAGGCGAATCTAAGTTGATGAAGATTATGCTTTATTTAATTTGGTTAATGCTTTTGTTATTCTTTTAATTTCTCTGTGACTTAATTTGGTTGATGCTTTTGTTATTGTTTTCTCTGTTTTGATGATTTATGAAAACAAAGTAAAAACCCTTGTCGCTGAGTAATTTAGTTGAATTCTTTTGCTTCTAGAGGTTAAGCGAAACTAAGTTGATGAAAGATTTTTGCTTTACTTAATTTGGTTGATGCTTTTCTTATTCTTTTCTCTGTTTTGACGATTTATGAAAACAGAGTCAAAAACCCTTGTCGCTGAGAAATTTAGTTGAATTCTTTTACTTCTAGAGGTTAGGTGGAACTTGAGTTGATGAAGATTTGTGCTTTACTTAATTTAGTCGATGAATTTTAGTCTATTGCTTTTGGTTTTGTTTCAATTTGTTGAAGTCATCAACTTTTTTTCAATTTCTCTGTGATTGTAGCATATTCACAACATGGTTATGTCATTGAATTTCACTGCGATTGAAGTGAAGACGATCAATTCAAGTGAGTCCTGGGAAGGTGGTGTTCTTGTGATGGTTTCAGGCTCTGTGAAAACTAAGGAATTTAACGACAGAAGGAGTTTTGTGCAGACCTTTTTCCTTGCTCCTCAGGAGAAGGGATATTTTGTTCTCAATGATATCTTTCAGTTCGTTGATGAAGGAACTGTCTATTATCATCAGCCTTCTTATTTATCTGAAACCAAGCATGAAGCTCAGCTAAATCCTCCTAGCCCTCATCCTGAACCCCAAGGTTTGTTTGCTAAGTCTTGAAAAGCAAATAATAGATGGTCTAAACGTTCATCGATTTGTCATGTTTTATTTCAACTGATTCAGAGTGATGAATTTGTCTTGTTTTTGTTTTAAGTTTAAAATTGATATCACTGGTTTGAATTTCCAGTTCCTGACTATGTTCTGGAGCAAGAGGCAAGAGATTATGTGAATGCAGTCCAAATCAAAGATGATCTTGTTGACAAGTACAGTCTGCTAGAGGACCAACATCAACATCAGCAAGAAGACTATGAGGATGAAGTTGCGATTGAGGAAACACCTAGGGAGGAAGTCGCAGTTGATGTAGTACATGAAGTTCGGGCTGCACCAGCAGAAGAACCTGTTGGTGAAAAATCAAAGATGAGTTATGCTTCCATTGTAAGTACTCACTCTCTGTGATCATGTGTGGTTGTTCACCATAGTAATCAAACTATATATCTATTGGAAAAAATAACATGTTTTGCTGTGCTCATTCATACATGTGTCAAGAGTAGACTGTAGACGTTCTTTCAAAAGATAATGGTGTGAATCGTGGACAATGATCTCGTAGCATAACTGGATAATGATGATTCAGTCTTGTCTTGGTTAAGCTATAGAAAACAAGCTTTTATTAGAAGTTGTCCTGACTTCTCTTTCTTTTCTCAGTTAAAGGTTGCCAAGGAAGCAGCAGCTGTACCTGTAGCTGCCACACAACCTTCATATAACAAGAACTCTCAAGATATTAATGAGTGGGATCAACCGCTGCGGGCTCCTTCCCCTCAGCTGGCTGCGCCTCTTGCCCCTGTTCAGCAATCAAACACTTCTTCCCTGTATGTTACCGACTATGGAGCAGAGGCAGATGATGGCTCTGGATTTGAAGACTGTAAGTTGTTTGATATTTTGAGATTTCCCATATACTCTAAGCAAGTGTGTAAATGGTTAGAGAAGTGAATTAGACTACTAGGGCGTGCTGCTACTTGATTTTATTTGTCATTTTGGAATTGTATATTTATTTATTTTTATTTTTCGTGTTCCAGTTGAGTTCAAATCAGTGTACGTTAGGAATTTGCCTTCCGACATATCTGCTTCCGAAATTGAGGAAGAGTTTAAGAACTTTGGTACAATCAAGCCCGATGGTGTTTTCCTCAGAACTCGCAAGGTAATAATTTTTATTTCCTTGTTCTTGTGCTTTTTCTTTTGTTTTTTCTACACTGATATGAAGAATCAATGCTAACTTAATTCTTTTGCAACTAAACATGCAGGATGTTATTGGCATTTGCTATGCTTTTGTTGAGTTTGAGGACATGTGTGCCGTCGAGAATGCTATTAAGGTCTTGACTCTTCACTAGATTAAATGTATGCTTCTGTTACCACTTGGGTTTGTTCTTATCAGTTTCCCGTCTGTGTAATAATAAATAGGCTTCTCCTATATACTTGGGTGGAAGGCAAGTATACATTGAGGAACGAAGACCCAATCCCGCTGGTGTTCGTGGAGCAAGTAAGTCTTCTTTTGAAACTGTCCTCTGTACCCAACAAATACTAGATCTCATAACCTTTTTTTGTTTACCACATTTTGACTTTAATTTGTATTTACTAAGCAGGAAGAGGAGGAGTAGGACGCGGAAGAGGCGGATACCCTACAGAAGCACCGAGAGGCCGGTTTGGTTCCCGTGCTGTGTCTGGCAGAGGAAACCAGGATGGAGGTGACTACAGGCCAAGGGGCAACGGTTACTACCGCGGTGGCCGCTAAGAACAAAAAAAGACCTCTTCTAAGTTTTAGGGCAGCTAAGAATGAATGCTTTCAGTTCTTGTTCCTTTATATACCTGAAGAAGTAGTTTGTAATTTTTGTTGTTGTTGGGTTTGGTTTTGGCTCAAGGAAACAAAGATTTTGGTTTATATAAATGTTTTCTTTTAATTTGCTTTTAGATATAGCGGTTTAGTTATGTAAGATTTCAATTTTTTGATTATCGTTTTTAATTGGCTTGAATTCTAAACATCGTGTTGCTGTTTCTTTTTGTCTTTTAAACTATTTATTGCAGTGCTTTCATCAGCTTTAACTTTAAATAGGTGATTGAAATTTCTTTTGTCGTTGAAGAAATATTCCCTTAATCATTTTTTATTTTCTTAATATATAATGCATAAATTATTCTCATCTCTTGAGTGGTTTCGTTCTTGTAGCAAGACAAGTTAATGACTCTTCAGAGCCTGCACTTGTACAACCACTTGATTACACATTGGTTTGGAGCTCAAATGACTTATCCGAAGAACGACAAAACGAATGCAACGGTTACTTCTGGTTACCGCAGCCTCCTCCAGGGTATAAACCGATCGGATATTTGGTTACAACGAATCCCGAGAAACCTGACTTGGATCAAGTCAGATGCGTTCGAGCTGATCTAACCGATAAATGTCAAGCCCATAAACTACTTATCGCGGCTATATCGGATTCTTTATCCATTCCTTTGTTTGTATGGAAAACAAGACCTTCTTCTGACCGCGGAATGTATGGCAAAGGAGTCTCAACAGGTACATTCTTCTGCAACACTCAATCCCCGAATCAAGATCATCTCGATACAATCGCGTGCCTTGAAAACCTTGGCTCGAGCTTACACGCAATGCCAAACATCGAACAAATCCATGCTTTGATTCAACACTATGGTCCAAGAGTTTACTTCCATCCTAATGAAATCTATTTGCCTTCTTCTGTCTCATGGTTTTTCAAGAACGGTGCGGTTTTACGAAGCAGCTCTGATATCAATGAACCTATTGATGAAATAGGCTCTAATCTACCTAATGGCGGGTCAAACGATATGTGATTTTGGATCGATTTACCGAGAAATTATCAACCAAAAACCAAGTTTCTCAAACGTGGTGATCTCGAAAGCTCAAAGCTTTATGTTCACGTTAAACCTGCGTTTGGAGGAGCGTTTACAGATTTCGCGTTTTGGATTTTTTGTCCATTTAATGGACCAGCGACATTGAAATTAGGGTTAGTGAATCTCGCGTTGACTAAAACTGGTCAACATGTTTGTGATTGGGAACATTTCACACTACGAATTAGTAATTTCGCCGGCGAGCTTTAGTCGATTTACTTCTCTCAACATAGCGGCGGCGAATGGATCGAAGCTAAGGATCTTGAATTCGTTGAAGGAAGTAATAAAGCTGTAGTGTACTCATCGAACCATGGTCACGCGAGTTTTGCTAGATCTGGAATGTATTTACAAGGATCGGATAAGCTTGGAATTGGGATAAGGAATGATACAGCGAGAAGTGATTTGTTTGTTGATTCGAGTTTGAAGTATGAGATTGTTGCGGCGGAGTATCTTGGAGGAGTAGTGGTGGAGCCGCCGTGGTTGGGTTATATGAGAGAGTGGGGACCGAAGATTGTGTATGATTCGAGAACTGAGATTGAGACTTTGAATGATCGATTGCCATGGAGGTTGAGGTGTTGGGTTGATGCTGTGTTGAGGAAGCTTCCGGTGGAATTATCCGGCGAGGAAGGACCGACGGGACCCAAGGAAAAGAATAATTGGTTTGGTGATGAGAGGTGGTGATATTTTTTCTGATGAACAGTTTGGGTTTTTGTAATGGGCTTATGAGATTTGATATATGGGCCTAGAAATTTTTGATATATGGGGATATAGTATTTTATTTTAGGGAATTTTACAGCCACATACCCAATAGACCCAATAAGATTTTCAGCAAATGCCATTTGTTTCTCCCCTTTTCAAATCTACAGGCAGAGGGACGGAGGGAAAGACAAAACAACCCGACAAATGAGTTTTTTGTAATAGTTTGGATACATATTAATCGTGGACAAAAATGTTAAAACAAACAAAAACACTTTTATTAGAGATAGACAACAATCTAATGTGATGGATAACAATCTCATAATATAGATAAGTGGACAACTATTATTGAGTTCGTCTACGAGAATAATTACAAAATAATAGCTACGGAAATTTAAAAAGGTGTGTGATGTTTAAACCCAAACATTATTGAAAACCCAAAAATTTATAAATTAAAAATGCCATAAATCTGGGAATGAACAAAATCTGGGAAAAAATAATTAGAAAAAGAAAGTAAAACTCTGAAATTTGTTTTTGTTGTGGAAGAAAATAAAAGAAGATAAAAGAGGAAGAAGAAGATGAAGAGAAAAGAAGAAGAAGAGATTAAAGAGATGGAGAAAGAAGAGAGAGAACAAGAGAAAGAAGAATAAATGAAACGTGTACGAAAAGGGTAATTGCGTCAATTCAGTTATATGAAAAAGGTAGATTTCAAATGGGATTTGAAAAAGGGTATTAAGGAAAGAAAAATGTTGGACTTATGGTGTCCCTGTAATTTTTCCTTTATTTTATTTTGTCTATGATAAAAGACCTTCCAAATGAACATAGAAAACAAATAAGTGATAATAAATTGAACATAATGTAAATAAAAAGATAGAAGATAAGAAAATACCAAATAAAAATAAGAATGTTTTTTGATAAGTAGATAAAAATCTACTTTCTCATCAAATTGTGACTTGTGTTTAGTTTTACAAAAAAATATATAGAAATATTTATGCAATAGTATATTGAACATAATGTAAATAAGAAAAATAGAAGATAAGAAATACCATAGAAATATAGAAATATTTTGAAAAGTAGATAAATTCTATTTTCTCAATAAATTGCGATGCGTATTTAGTTTTATTAGAAAAAATATATACAAATATGTATGCAACAGAGGGAAAAAAATATAGCAATTATAAATAAAATCTAGAAGTACGACACGTGTATAATTTAGATAAGACTAAATATATAAGTGATAGTATATTGAACATAATGTAAATAAGAAAAATAGAAGATAAGAAATTCCAAAGAAATATAGAAATATTTTGAAAATAGATAAAATCTATTATCTCGTTAAATTGCAACACATGTTTAGTTTTATTAGAAAAATATGTAAAAATATATATGCAATAGTGGAAAAAATATAGCAAATATAAATAAAATCTAGAAGTGTGAGGCATGTATAATTTTGACAAGACTAAATATATATGTGGTAGTATATTGGACGTAATGTAAATAAGAATTACCAAAGAAATATAAAAATATTAAAAAAAAACTAGATAAAATCTATTTTCTCGTTAAATTGCGATGAGTGTTTAGTTTTATTAGAAAATATGTACAAATATGTATGCAATAGTGGAAACAAATATAGCAAATTTTAATAAAATCTAGAAGTATACTACGCGTTTATAATTTAGATAAGACTAAATATATATAAGTGATAGTACATTGAACATAATATAAATAAGAAAAATAGAAGATACGAAATACAAAATAAATATATAAATATTTTGAAAAGTAGATAAAATCTATTTTCTCTTTAAATTTTGAAGTGTGTTTAGTTTTATTAGAAAAATATGTACAAATATGTATGCAATAGTAGAAATAAATATAGCAAATTTATAAAATTTTAAAAGCACGATGCGTATAATTTAGATAAGGTTCATATTTGTATATATATATATATATAGATATGCTAGTAAATTGAACATAATATAAAGAAGAAAAATAGATGACAAGAAATACCAAAGAAAAGTAAGAAATTTTTGAAAAAGTAGACATGAATCCATTCTTGCAAATTGTTTGAATACTCCCAAATACCACTACAAAAGTTTTGTCAAAAATATATATTTTATTTTTCCTTTAAATTTCCTTCTCTCTAAAAAAATACTACTACAAAAGTTTTGTCATTCAAAAATACATTTCTACAACTAATGGGTCTAGGAAATTAGATAATCAGATGACAGAAACGCGTAAAGGATTTGCTTCTCATGGCTTAAAAAAATTGGCTTCAATCACAGTGATTCCAATTTCTCTGCCCCGTAAGTGTTTTTGTATGCCCTCATAACGTGGACATAAAATAGTTGAAGTCGTTGTGATCAATTAAAGCCGATTATTTTCAGCCAAGATGAAGCAAATTCTTCATGCGTCTCTATGACTATATAATGTCTCATGCATGATTCACACGTTACCAGGGGCGGATCTAGAGGCTTAAGGGGTGGTGCATGTGCTCCATGCTCTTTTTTTCTTAATTCATGTAATTTTTATAATATATACTAAAATTAACAAAAAAGTTCAATGTTTTAGGCTTAGTGCCTCAGGTAAAATTAAATTGTGTTATGGGTTCGCCACTGCACGTTACCAAAGACCTTATAAGTCACTGCTGCTAACGGAGGATGGACAAATTCTATTGTCAATGGACTATGAAAACTTTTAAAACATGAACCTTTCGTGTTCGGTTATCATCTTCTCCTTAATTTATCATTTTATTATTTATATATGCTTTTATAATTTCTTTAACACACACGCACATATACATAAATATAGAATAATTAAATTAAATAATTGATTTTGTGTTTACAAATAATAGTGGTATAAATTTCTAACTTCTCATACACGCACTACGAAAAAAATCTATTGCATCACTGATTTTGTGTATTTGCATTACTTATAAGTGATGCAAACTAATTTTGCATCATTTATGTAAATGATTCTAGAAATAGGGATGCAAAATATTTGCATCGGTTGAGAAAATATTGCATCATTATTGTAACTGATGTTAATTTACATCAATTACAAATAAATATGATGTTAAATTTGCATCAGTTACAAATAAATAATGTTAATTTTGCATCAGTTAATATAAATGATGTTAATATCTGCTACATATCTAACAATTGATGCAACATAGTTGTATCATTTGTTTGTAATTGATGTTATAATTACATCGGTTGTAAACAATTATGCTAAAATTAATTAATTTTTATAATTAAATTTAATTAATCAAAAATATTAGGGAAAATACCATAACAAACTTTTAACTTAGTACATTTTTCTAAATAAAACTTTCAATTTTTTGTGTTTCTATTTCAAACCTCCATTTTTTTTTTTGAAACAAACCTTTAAGTGATCTTAAAGTATGCGCGATGTTGGATTGACTAATGGTCAACACTACTTTCATCTAACATCGTTAACAAAAACCAATTTCTTTTTCCAAAACATTATTGTTTTTTCTATTTAACTAAAAACCTATAAATATAATTAGAAAAAAATATATATATAACAGTAAACATTTTATATTTTCTAAATAAAAATTATTTTATTTAATTAACTATATCTATATATATAATCATCTTCAATAAATTAGCTAAATTTATATATCTTAATTATTTTATTAATAATGTTAACGAATAAGAACAGAAAAATAAATTAATTGATTATAAAATAAGATAGTTAATATTATAATCAAAAGCCTCGTCCACTTTTATCGTTTTCATGTATCGTTGGAAGTTTATTTTAATGAGTTACTTTAAATCCAAAAAAAATTAACGTTTGTAAGAATACACTAAACGTTGACTTTGATAAGATCTAAGGCTGATTCTTATTATCATTCTAAACAGAGAATTAGCTCTCTATTTCTCCCTTACAACCCAATAAATTGCATGAAGAACAACAAACACACACGACTCTTTGTAAAATTAAGTGAGGATAATAACTGCAAACTCTCTAAAAACATTAGAGTCTTAATTCACTTTATACAAGTTGCTTCTCATGTACCAATCTTCAAAACATATAGTATGTATGTGCTCTTATCAAAAGTTAATTTTAATTTTAATTAAATCAAAAGTTACAAAAAATTATATAGATATTTTTGAATCAATCTCTGTTTCACATATATTTGAATTATATCTCCCTGTCACAAATAAATTATTCAATTATTTTTTTGAAAACAGAAACAAACAAAGTACGTAAAACAAAGCAAGACCCTACGTCTTAGATACGGGGCAAGACTGAACAAACAATGTAACATGCTACGCACGGGTATATGTTAGGTAGCATTGAAACTCTCTTCGAGGTCCATTTCCCATTTCAGAAATATTTCGGAAACGGAAACACGATAAAAACATGGTGAAAACATGTTTCCTAAAAATCGTAATTTAGAAACGCGATGGAAACGTCTTTTTACGTTTCGGAAACGCAGTGAAAACTTATTTTTTTATTTGGAAACTTATTAAAGCCTTGAATGACAATAGTTTTTAGAGTGGTTTTTGGTTTTAGATTTTTTCAAAAATCTAATTTATTGCCATTCATGATTTTAGAAAAAGTGGATTCCCTAAAAAAAATAGGGAATCTGGATTTTGATTCCCTAAAAAGTGGATTTCCATATTTGTGAAGAGAATCCAGAATCTCACTTATAGGAGTTTTTGGAGATTTTGAAAAACTAAAATCTACCGAAAATCAAAAACTAAAAAAATCAAAAACCAAAAAACAAAAGCCAAAAACCATTAAAAAACTATCAAACATTCATGGCCTAAGTAAATACTTTGGAAACATGATATTTATATGATATTTTTTGTTTTACTTAAATGATGTGTTTTAAATTTAGTCTACTTATTTTTATTAGGCGGCCGCCTAGGCGGTTAGACGGCAGATTTTTAGAACAAGGGTCAAAAGTCAATAAAAAATATGTCAATTTTATTTTCATTTTAGAACATTAAAATTTATCGTTTTCATTTTAGAACATGTTATGTCATTTTTGACCAAAAAAAGAAAAGGAAAATGCTGCGTTTTAAATTTAACCCAATTTTAACGGTAATATAGACAAAAGAGTTTTTTCATTAAAAGATTTAAAGTTGAAGAGATTTTTTATTAAATATAAAATTGAAAGATTTTTTTGCGATTCATCTTTAGTTGAGAGATTTTATTACTAAAAACCAATTGTTTTCTAATTTTAGAAAATGCTGCATTTTAAATTTAGCCCAATTTTAACTGCAATTTAGACAGATGAGTTTTTTCATTAATGGATTTAAAGTTGAGGTTTTTTTATTAAATATATAATTGGGGGGAGGGGGCGGAGGGGTTTACGATTTATCTTTAGTTAAAGGAGTTATTAATAAAAACCCATGAAAAAATCCTTCGTCTACATTGCTTTAACCACTATAATGATCTTTGCAATTTTATTGGAAAAATAGAAGTGTGCTTATGGTTTGCCATTTAAAATTTTACTATAAAATTTTTAAAAATTTGAGTTGAGATAATTGGGTTAATAATCATATATATATATATAGATTTGAGTTAATCATATATTCTAGTTAATAATCATATATATATATAGAGTTAATAATCATATATATATATATATAGAGTTAATAATCATATATGTTTTGAAATCGCTATGTATATATATATATTTATATATTTGAGTAAAAACTT
>CM051384.1:3525231-3575231 GCA_028015245.1 Cardamine occulta
GTAAGTATCTCAACTCAAATTTTCAAAACTTTTATAGTAAAATTTTAAATGGTAAACCAGTCGAAACTAATTTCTCTATAAGTTATTAGTATGTAGATAAATTAATATCACTATAAATTGTTAGTAAATTTTTTATCTTGTTAATATTTTATATATTTTATTATTAAAAAGTTATTTTGTCTTAAGTATATAAACAATATGCCAATCACTTTCATTGTGATGGTATATAGTAAAAACATTTTAAATAATATGTGTATTTTCTATATTGTAAGAATTTTTTTAAAATGATACAAAACAACTTATCGTATTGTAATAATATTATCGATATTCAATAATGTATATCATGCTAATAAAATAAATAACCATCTAAATTGCAATCGATTTTTGATGGATATATCATCGGAGTTACCGTTGGAATTCATATCACATTAATAAAATAATTAACCATCTAAAACTATAACTTATCTTCCCAAATATTTTATATCGTTAAAAAAAATATTTAACCACTAAAATTACGTAGGAACATTTTGGTCAAAATAATATAAGATGAAAGAGAATTAATTAATGAAAAATCAATACTAGTTTTTTTTTTTTTTAAACTTATTTATGTATTTTGAACTAAATCATCAACCACTTATAAATAATAAACTATTATTTTACACGTATAAATGAATCATTGAGCTCTCAAAATCGTTGAATTTTCTTACACAAAGCATTTATCTCTCTCCCTTTGTCCTTTATCTATTTACGCGTATTTGACTCTTTTCTGTGGTTATACCTTGTTCATTTCTCTATACGAAGACTGCTTGCTATTCTTCAGTCTCTTCGTGCTTCTTCTTCATCTGTAATCATGGCTTCTTCTTCATCTGTAATCATGGCTTCTTCTTCATCTGTGTCTAGCAATCGGAAATACGATGTCTTCCCAAGTTTCCATGGAAGAGACGTACGCAAAGGCTTTCTCAGTCACATTCTGAAAGAGTTCAAACGCAAGGGAATCACACCTTTCATTGATAATGAGATAAAGCGAGGTGAATCTATCGGTCCTGAGCTTAAACTAGCGATCAGAGAATCAAGGGTTGCGATTGTCTTGCTCTCAAGCAACTATGCTTCCTCAAGTTGGTGTTTGGATGAGTTAGTGGAAATCATCAAGTGCAAAAAAGAGGATCATCAAACAGTGTTGACCATTTTCTATGAAGTGGATCCATCTCATGTGAGGAAGCAAACCGAAGATTTCGGAAAAGCTTTTGAGGAAACTTGTATGGGAAAGCCAGAAGATGTGAAGGAGGCATGGAGGCAAGCTTTGAAGGATGTCTCGAGTATAGCTGGTTACCACTCTCGAAACTGGTTCGTTCACTTTTACGTCCTCTTGTATATTGAATTTATGGGTTTGTGTTTGAGCTCTGTTTTTTTGTTAGGGACACTGAATCTGATTTGATCGAGAAAATTACCTTAGATGTTAGTGGTGTGTTGGATATTACACCATCAACAGATTTTGATGACTTCGTTGGCATGGAAGCTCCTGTCATGGAGATAAAATCGTTGTTGAGTCTAGAATCAGATGAAGTAAAGATGATAGGGATTTGGGGTCCTGCTGGGATTGGTAAGACAAGCACTGCCAGAGTTTTATATAACCAACTCTCTCCTGGTTTTCCATTCAGCACGTTTATAGAAGATATCAAAAGAAGTTATGAGAGGCCTTGTTACGGTGACTATCAATTGAAGTTGTGTTTGCAGAAACAGTTCTTGTCTCAGATTGTCAACCAACAGAATATTGAGGTTCGTCACTTAGGAGTGGCTCAAGAAAAGCTGAGAGACAAAAAAGTGTTGGCTGTTCTTGATGAAGTGGATAACTTATTGCAGCTAAATGCCATGGCAGACAAGCCGGAATGGTTTGGCCCCGGAAGTATTATTATCATTACATCCGAAGATAGAAAATTTTTCAAGGCACACGGGATCAATCATATTTACGAGATGAAATTCCCATCTAGTAATGAGGCCCTTGAAATCTTCTGCACATATGCTTTTGATCAAAAGTTCCCAGATGATGGTTTTGAATTACTCGCTTGGGAAGTTACTGGACTTGCAGGTCGACTACCGCTAGGCCTAAGAGTCATGGGATTGTATCTAAAAGGAATGTCTATGGGCGAGTGGATAGACGCACTACCAAGGCTCAGGTCTAGCCTTCACGGAGACATTAAATCAACTTTAAGATTTAGCTACGACGTCTTAAGTGATAAAGATAAAACACTTTTTCTGTATATTGCTTGTTTCTTTGTTGGTCTCGAGGTTGGTAGCTTTAAAAGGTGTCTTGCAAACAGTGGTTTAGACGTCGACCATGGTTTTACAAACTTATATCAGAAATCTCTGATATCTATATACCTGGAGAAATACTTGGAGATGCACCCTTTACTGGTACAAATGGGTAGAGAAATTGTCTATAAAGAATCTATTGACAAGCCTGAAAAGCGAAAGTTCTTGATAGATACCACAGAGATTTGTGATTTTCTTGATAAAAATACTGTAAGTTTATTTTTATACATCTGTAGTCTTTTGTTTTCTTGGTTCTTAAGCTGAGATTTTTTCCTTTTGAATCAGGGTTCTAAAACTGTTATAGGCATAAGACCTCAAGAGGGAGAGCAAATCGAAATAACTAAAAATGCTTTCGAAGGAATGAATAATCTCCAGTTTTTATCAGTCTCCGATTATAGCTTATGCTTACCCGAAGGCCTAAACTGTCTACCCAACAAACTCAGATTGATAGATTGGCCTGAGTGTCCAATGAGATTTTGGCCTTCCCAATTCTCTAGCCAAAATCTTGTCGAACTTATGATTCCCTATAGCGAACTTGAGAAGTTGTGGGAGGGAATCAAAGTAAGTAGTTGGCATTTTGTTGTATTGTATTGTGCCTTGTGATTATTCATTTCTCCTATAAAACGTTGCCAACTGTCTCTTTTCTGTTTGTATATAGCCGCTCCAATGTCTCAAGCGGGTGAATTTGAAGGGATCCGAGAATCTCCAAGAGATTCCAGATCTCTCAAAAGCTTCTAATCTCGAGGAGCTAAATCTCTCTAACTGCTCAGGTCTTCAAGAGCTCACCAACTCTATTGGAAATGCTACTAAGCTTAAGAGATTGAAGCTTAAGGAATGCAGTCTTTTAAAGGAGCTCCCTTTCTCTATCGGAAATTGCACGAATCTCCCTTTTTTGAATCTTGCCTGTTGCTATAGTTTGGAGAAACTCCCCTCTTCTATAGGTAGGTTAACTAATCTCGAGGAGCTAGATCTCCTTTTCTGCTCAGGTCTTCTAGAGCTCACCAACTCTATTGGAAATGCTACTAAGCTTAAGAGATTGAACCTTAGGGGATGCAGGCTTTTAAAGGAGCTCCCTTTCTCTATCGGAAATTGCACGAATCTCCATTTTTTGAATCTTGCCTATTGCGATAGTTTGGAGAAACTCCCCTCTTCTATAGGAAGGTTAACTAATCTCGAGGAATTGGATCTCACTGGTTGCAAAGATTTGGTGATGCTTCCCTCTATTGAGAACCTTCACAAATTGCCCATTTTGGATATTAGACATTGCAGGAAGCTAGTGGCTTTTTCAGATATTTCAACAAACGTTCAAGAACTCAATCTGAGTTATACTGCTATAGAGGAAGTGCCGTCATCAATCAGCTCTTGGTCTTCTCTTGAGAGATTGGATATGTCAGGGTGTAGAAACCTCAAAAAGTTCCCTAATGTACCTGACAGCATTGTAGAGTTGAAATTGAACAAGACAGGGATAGAGGAAATCCCCCCATGGATTGAGAAGCTATTTCGTCTGTGCAAACTAACCATGCGTGGATGCAAGAAGCTCCAGATTATATCTCCAAACATTTCTAAGTTGCAGAATCTTCAATTTCTTGGTTTGAGTATAAGGTTCTTTGAATATGATCGAGATAAGAGAACCTTAAATTTTATTGATGACGATGATGTTGTTGGTGACAAATATGAGGAGATAGAGGATGATGTACATGATAATTATGCTGGCGTTTTTGATGCAGTAATCAAGTGGGGCCCTGACTTGATTTCCAGTTGGGAATTACAATCAGACTTTAAAGTTGACTACATTTTACCAATATGTCTACCCGACAAGGCTCTTACATCTCCACTATCATTAAGTTTCAGAGTTTATGGTTTTAAGACTATTCCAGATTGCATCAGACATCTCTCAGGTCTAAGTAAGCTTGACATCAGAGGATGTACAGAGCTCGAAGCACTTCCACAGCTTCCTGGTTCCCTTTTATCTCTAGATGCAGAATACTGCCCATCCTTGAGGAGAATAGAATGGTCCTTTCAAAACCCAGAGATCTGTCTGAACTTTACTGGCTGCTTCAACCTGAATCAAGAAGCAAGAGAGCTCATCCAGACATCAGCTTGCAAATATGCCATCTTGCCCGGTGTACAAGTTCCTGAACTCTTCACTTACCAAGCTACTTCAGCTTCCCTAACCATCAACTTTACTCCAAGGCCTCTTCCTTCATCCTTCAAATTTAGAGCTTGCATCTTGCTGTTAGGAGGCACCTTCCTTTCTAAATATTATGAAGGTGGTGGTGGTTATTCGCTGTGTGTGTCTTGGTGCGTGAGTAAACAGAATGGCATCATTGTTGGATATGGAGCAAGCACGTTCAATATATCAGATCGATTTAGATGTAAAGAGCATCTGTATATATTTGATGATTCTTTTTATCTAGACCAGGATTGTCCAGAAGCAAAAGAAGCCACTTTGATCAGCGAGCTTGTGTTTGAGTTCATAGTCCATGATAAATGCAGTGAGCTGAAAGGCTGCGGTGTACAACTTTTGGAGGTCCCTCACAGTACTCTTGATCCAGAGACGAGGAGCCGGAAACGAATGAGGTTAAGCTTTGTCTCATATCTTTAAATACTTTTTGTATAGATATATATTAATAAGGAAATTATATTATTTTGTTATACTTATCTCCTTAGAGAACATAAAGATTTTCAGTTTCTTCTTTCTATCGACAACATACATTTTATCAGATTTTAATCTGAACAATTATACATTTATCATTTTATCTCTTTAAAAATACCATTGTTTTTTTAAAAAGAAAAAAGAAAAAAAGAAAAAGGGAAAATACTACAATAAACCTCCAACTTAGTACATTTTTCAATTTAAATTTTTAACTTTTTGTGTTTACAGTTCAAACTTCCAACTAAATTATTTTTCTGAAACAAACCTTCAAATCATCTAAAATGTACGCGATGTTGGTTTGACTAACGGTCAACACTAATTTCATCTAACACCGTTAACAAAAAAATCAATTTTTTGCCAAAAAATTATTGCTTTTCTATTTAACTAAAAAAATCTAAAAACATAACTAGATTAAAAAAATTAAGCTGAAAACATAGTTTGTTGAAGGAAGTAATAAAGCTGTGGTGTACTCATCGAATCTGGAATGTATTTACAAGGATTGGATAAGCTTGGAATTAGGATTAGGAATGATACGGCGAGAAGTAATTTGTTTGTTGATTCGAGTTTGAAGTATGAGATTGTTGCGGCAGAGTATTTTGGAGGAGTGGTGGTGGAGCCGCCCTGGCTTGGTTATATGAGAGAGTGGGGACCGAAGATTGTGTATGATTCGAGAACTGAGATTGAGAAGTTGAATGATCGATTGCCATGGAGGTTGAGGTGTTGGGTTGATGCTGTGTTGAGGAAGCTTCTGGTGGAATTATCCGGCGAGGAAGGACCGACAGGACCGAAGGAGAAGAATAATTGGTTTGGTGATGAGGGGTGGTGATATTTTTTTCTGATGAACATTTCGGAGTATTCAAATAATTTTGATATATGGGCCTCTAGTATTTAATATCTTAGACTCTTAGTCTTAGGACAAAGAATCCTCCAAATAAGCATGGGAAATAAAAAATTTTTTTGTCAACAATTATTTATTTATTAAAACGGTTCAAAAATCTAAACCAAAGAAACATAGTTTACATGAATAACAAAATGCGGATAAATTCTAGCGCTGCATGCTAATTTGTCCGTTTTGGAATTTAAAGTACGAGAAATTAAAGAGAGCAAAAAAAAAATACAAATAAATTCTTGATCCTCACAAAATCTTCAAGGTGTGTCGAAAAAGCAGACCAATCCGCCGGTGTAGACACCATCTTCACCAATTCGGAGGAATCCGTCAAGAAAACTACTTCTGTTTTTTGTTGTGCGATCAAACTTTTCATGGCCCAGATATGAGCTTCTAACTCGGCGTGCAAAGGGGAGAGGCACCTACGAGTGTTACATGCCCCTATAATTGTTCTCTCTACGTCATCTTGAGGGCAGAACCAACCTAATCCAGAGAAATTGTCCGTCTCTTTCCACGAACCATCTACGTGACAATGAAACCCTTTAAAAGCTGAAGTCTGAGACAAAGGTAAAACATCGATACTCTGAGAGATTTGATTAGTCTCATCATTATCTGTAACTTGTGCCGACTCCCATGCTAAAGCTTCGATTTCCGCTAATTTTAAAATTTCTTGCGGATTTCTATCGATGTTTTTAAAGACCTTATCAATAAATAAGTGACAGTAAATTGAAGATAGTGTAAATAAAAAAGATAGAAGATAAGAAAATACCAAATAAAAATAGGAGTTTTTTGAAAAAGTAGATAAAAATATACTTTTTCATCAAATTGCTACACTTGTTTAGTTTTACAAGAAAAAAATATAAAATTACGACGCATGTATAATTTAGAGAAGACTAAATATATATAAGTGATAGTATATTGAATATAATGAAAATAAGAAAAAATAGAAGATAAGAAATACCAAATAAATATAGAAATATATTGAAAAGTAGATAAAATCTTTTTTCTTATGAAATTGCGACGCATGTTTAGTTTTATTAAAAAATATGTACAAATATGTATGCAATTGTCAAAAAAATATAGCTAATATAAATAAAATCTAAAAGTACGACGTGTGTATAATTTAGATAAGACTAAATATATATAAGTGATAGTATATTGAACATAATGTAAATAAGAAAAATAGATGATAAGGAATACCAATGAAATATAGAAATAATTTTTAAAAGTAGATAAAATCTATTTTATCTTTAATTTGCGACGCATGTTTCGTGTTATTAGAAAAATATGTATGCGATAGTAGAAACAAATATAGAAAATATATATAAATTTTAAAAGTATGATGCATGTATAATTTAGATAAGATGTGTATAATTTAGACAAGGTTAATATATATATATATATAACATAATGTAAAGAAGAAAAATAGATGATACGAAATACTAAAGAAAAGTAAGAAAATTTTGAAAAACTAGACATGAATCCATTCTTGCAAATTGTTCGAATACTCCAAAATACCACTACAAAACTTTTTTCAAAAATATGTATTTTTTGTTTCCTTTAAATTTCCTTCTCTCTACAAAATACCACAACAAAAGTTGTCTTTCAAAAATATTTGGGTTGGCTGTATAAAACCCCCCCTATAGTACTGCTTATGCCACGTTTCCCCAGACTCTCAAACGGTTGATTTCCTCCCCCCATAATATTACATTGCTTTATGTTTTCCCCAAATTATTTTTCTCTTCCCAATTCCACTTACGAATCTAAAATTCAAAAATTGCGATCAATTTCGGTAAATCACGATCAATTGCAATAAACCGCGTTTAGCAAAACAGTGATTGCCCAATCTCGACTAACCCGAACCCAGAACCCCAACTTAACCCGTTTTGACCCGAAATCAAATACATATGGGGATTTAATCGATTTGGGGATTTAAAGTTCATCATCTTGTTTCTGAAATCGATACAGAGACATAGGGAGAGTGAGAGCTTCGAAACAGAAACAGAGGTACATATATAGTGATGAGCAGTTCTTCTTCATCATCTTTGCTTGACGAGGTTCAGAAAAAAATTGTGCTTGATATGGAAGAAGAGATGAAAGATAAGCTGAAAGAAGAAAGATGAAGGAAGAGATGATGATGGCGGATGCAACAATTCAAGAAATGGCTCGAGACATAGCTAAATCAAGACTTGTGATGATGTAGTGTTTTTGGACAAATCTTATTAGGAGTTTGATTTCATGAAGTTATGAGTTTGATTTCATAATGTTATTAGTTTGTGTTTTGATGTCTTCGATTATTCGTTTAGCATAACATTGTTTGAACTCAATCCCAGAAAATAGCCTACATAACATTGTTTGAATTGAAATCCCAGAAAATAGCCTACATAACATTGTTTTCAACAGCAGACCCATAACACAACATTCATGGTTTCAATCAGTCAAAAAACCCAAAAATAGCCTAACATTGCTTGAAAGACAAAAGAACATAACATTGTTTCAGTCAGTCATTTGAGAAGGTTGAGTGAGTAAAATCAAATCAGGATCTTGAGATGATCATGAAGCCTGAATATGAGCTTGAGAGGAGGATGAAGGATGAAAAGCAGAAGAAGATTATATCACCGAGAGAACTTTGGATTAAACCATTAATTAAAAAACATAACAAAGAGAGTAATAGATACCTCTACTGTCTTTGTTTCTTCAAAGTTCCTTGGCTTCTTCTTTGGATTAATCTTACAACCCAAGTAATTGTGGTCTTGTTGACCACAGTTTGAACAATGAATTATGCGGCCTATCCTTGGCAATTTTTGAAGCTATTTCTTCTTCTTCTTTGGTGACTCATTCTTACCTTTGATTCTCTTCTTTATCTTCTTTGATTACTTCTTTCTCCCAGGTAAGTCAGATTCAAGAGGCTCGACAATCAGGTGATCAGATCTCTTCATCCAGAACCTTGGTCCTCTAACAGTTCCATATTAGTATCATAAGTCATTTCCCACATCTCCTTGCAGAACCATGCTGACACATAGTCATCAACATCCAAACTTGCATTGATAATAGCTCCATAGGCATGTTCACACGGTATACCTATGAAAAAACTCAAATCCAATTACAATATCTCCATGAAAACAACCATTACAGATAGAGGGAAAAGAGATAAAACCCAAACCTATGACTTGATATTTTCCACAAGAGCAAGTTTGATTTCTTGTGTTGACAGTGTAAGAATTGCCATAGAGGAACACTTCATGGACTCCATGAGTTGCAGGAATACTGTGGCATTTTTCAGCATCCTCCCTTTCTAATGTTAGTGTCTTCTTGACATACTCTGAACACCTTCCTTCCCAGTTTTTTTATTTCAGACTTCTCTTTGTGATCCGAGCCATAGCTTGCCGCCGAATCATCTCCAACATAGGTACCAAAGCCTTTGCTCGAGCTTTGGTAGTAGTTGAGTTATATGACTCTGTCGCGTTGTTATCAACATCCTCACAACAGCTTCCAAAATGGTAAAATGCAAGAGACCAAGTCTTCAGTTTCTCCTTCATCACATCATCATATAAACTTTGACTGTAGTCATGAGCTTCCTAAGGTTATCTTGAAACTCAACCTCTGTATAACTCCAAGCTAGATTCCAAACCATCGGCTTCAGAAGATCTTTGTTCTTATGACCATTATTCTTCAAATTCTCCACTATATGCTTAACACACATTCTGTGTTCAGCAGAGGGTAACTCATCTCTTACAGCAGTAAGAAGTCCCTGCAACCAAACATAAGAACAATTAATAAAGCCTAGGTTACCAAACATAAGAACAATTAATAAAAGGATTAAGCCTAGATTTACTCTTGCTCAACCAAACATAAGAACAACCAAACAACCAAACATAAGAACAATTTATAAAGCCTAGGTGAACTCTTGCTCAACTAAACATAAGAACAACCAAACAACTAAACATAAGAACAATTTATAAAGCCTAGGTTTACTCTTGCTCAACCAAATATAAGAACAACTAAACAACCAAACATAAGAACAATTTATAAAGCCTAGGTTTACTCTTGCTCAACCAAACAACCAAACATAAGAACAATTTATAAAACCAAACATAAAGTACTTACTCTTGCTCTATCTGAGATGATGATTATTCCATTCCCTGTTTGAATACCTAAGTCATGCTTCAATTGCTTCACAAACCATAACCAATTTGGCCCATTCTCCCTTTGTACAACTGCCCAAGCAATGGGATAAATCTGGTTGTTGGCATCATGTCCAACAGCTGTTAGGAGGACTCTTTTAACTGCAGCTTTCAAGAATGTGCCATCTAGACCAATGATTGGCCGACAACACCCACTCCAACAATTTCTGAGGGTTGCTATGCAGATATAAAACCTATCAAATACATATTGGATATGTTTCCACTATTGTTGTTGATCCAGGATTTGTAAAGATAATTTATTCGACATACCCTCGGAGATGAGCAAATTGTTCATTGTACTCTCTCTCAAGCATTCTCAATGCCAATAGTCTACCTCTCTGGCACTGATCTCTTGAACTCACTATCTTCCAATTCTCCTTGATAAGTCTCTGAATTTCCTCAGGCATACAATTCGGTTACATCCTCAATTTGTCCATGAAAAGATTAGCAATCACTGGACTCTTCAATAACTTACATTTCCCATTCCTAGTGCAACTATGAGACATATATCTTGTCTTCACAACCCACTTCTGACTTGGTTTATCATAAGAGCAATAGACCCTCCACTTGTATTTCCCACCACTAGCACAAACAAACGAAAGCTTAGTCTTATCCCACCTACCTTGTTTGATGTTCCTAGCCTTTCTCAATGCATACTTTAATACTGCTTGCTTAAACTGGTAGCCTGTGTAGAATGTACTTCCTAAAGCTAACTTATCAACCTTTTTTCCCATTTTCTTTTTCTTGACAACAAATTCCTCATCTTCATCTTCTTCATCCGAGCTCTCTGGAATTGTTGTGTCTTTCCTGATATATCATAGTTTTTACGATTTTTAAGTCATGATATATGTTCTTTATCGAGTCTTTTACGTGTCTTTAGAGTCCTATTAGAGTCTTTTACATGTTTACGCACATTTGGGAACTTTTAGACATTTTGGAGCGTTTTCGAGCATTTGTTGCTGAGAAGCTGAAGTTGGTGCCAAGACACACCATTGGTGTCGATCGACACGGGCCACATGCTGAAGCTGTCATGGAAATTTACAAGTTTTAAAGATCTGCAACTTTGCCCAGAAGTTTTAATTATTTACAAAAAGACCCAAATTATGTTTTAGACTATTAATTAGGGTTTTTAGGTTTAGAATAGAGAGTGGATCTTTTGCAAGAGACTATTTGGAGAGATTGAGAGCTTGGGGCTGATCTATTACTCTGTACACTTGAGAGAAGATTTTGAACCCCTGTTTCTATTTCTCTTTGCTATTTTATATGATATCTATTCAATTCATGTCTTTGATTTCAATGAATATGTCTGAGTAGATCACTTGTTAGGTTCATGGATTCTCATTAGAGTTTTCATGGATTTGTAGATTGATTCATTGGTTAGGATTCATAACTTGATAAGTTCTTCACTTAGGTTGTTCTTAAAGCTAGTTCTGGCCTGATCACCTAAAATCTAGATCTTAGGTTGTTAAATTGACACTAGGTGTAGTTTAAAATCTGGCAGAACCTAGAGTGAGCAAATTAGATAATTGCAAAGGAATTTAGATTAGATAATTTGTGAACAAATCAAACTTGAACTTAATGCTTGATGAAAACCTTAAGTCTCGCAAAAAAATTTGGTTTCTTAGATTTTAGGCATAGAGAATTCTCGCAGCGAAAGTTGGTTAGTTCTATACTTGTGATTTGAGTTCTATAACTGGTATTTAATTCGATTCTAACTGGTTAATGATGTTCAATGTTTTAACCCAATTAAATATTGCAAGTGCACAGAACAATCGCAATAGTATAAAAGGAATCGAATCCACAGAGACCAAGGTTACACTATGAAATTCTGAGATTTTAATTTAAAGCTAAGACAATATGGGTTTTGTGTAATTTTCGGAACAGCAAATAATTAAATAAATCGGTGTAAAACAATTAATTAAAAGCACTAGGTTAAGGCATTTCGCCAGTGATTAGGAGACAAGGCTGAGCAACTATTCAGGGCTAATTAACTACCGGTCTAGAACTCAAACACAAATAAATGTCGCCCCACTCTCGTGATGTATCGACACCTTTATCTAACAACCTAGATACCGAAACTCTCGCCTGGATCTAACGAAGACGATAAGCATTAACAAAAAGGTTCAATACATTCACAATCAATCGCAGCAATCAACTCTCGTTGGCTACGCACCAATTGCTCACCAATGATTTTTCTAGCAACCTAGAGCACTCTCATGAATAAGTTTAACCTAAAAATCATAGACTAGGTGATCAAACTAATCTAAGCATTACGAACCCCTATTGGCGAAGACGTATAAATTCCGATCCTATTTGTGCTCAGCCATTAACAACCTAAATCACCATTGAAAACCTTAACCTAGCTATGGATCTACTCACACATAGCAAAATCAAACACAACAAAGCAAGGAGATGAATTCATGATTTATTAAAAAGAATAAGGTTCAGGAAAACTTCTCAAACAAGTTGTGGATTGATCGACAGTAGAGGAATAGAGATCCAAAGCTGAATAATATAAATCCAAATCGAAAAAGGAACAAAGTGGTGGAGTCTTGAAACCAAAATAAACCTAGAACGAAAACTGGAGTCTGAAAAGAGAACGTGATATCCAACGTGTTACAAGTCTGAGGCGGCTTGCCTCTATTTATTCTAAAAAATAAAAAAAACGTGTCTAGGTAAAATAGGTCGAGCAGGTGCTCGCAGGTGCCGAGCAGGTGCTCGCAGGTGCCGAGCAGGTGCTCGCGCAGGCGGAAAACCGTCTTTTGGCTCAAAATTGCTCCTTTTGCTCCAATGTCTTCCACATCTTCAATCCATGCTCCAGAGCCTTAAAATACCTGAAAAGACACAAAAGACTAGAAAAGACTCGAAAACAATATGAAAAGACTAGCTAAAATGGGACCAAATACGAATATATCAGTTAATTGGTTTGCATTACATGAATTCCTGAAAATTTCCCTGAGCTCGATGTTTTTCCTATTTGATTATAACAAACTTCATTTACTTCTCTGCATTGCTTTAATTTATCTCTTGTTTACCTTAGCTTGATTTGAAACTAAAAGATCTATTGTGAAATATTGTGAGTCTCTGTGGATTCGACCCCTATATACAACAATTGCATATCTGTGCACTTGTGGTGTAGCTCTAGGGATTTAAAACTCTAGCATATCAAGTTTTTGGCGGCGTTTCCGGGGACTCTTGTTTCCAATAGATTTAAGTGTAGAATTTAGACTAAGTTTTTATTAACTTAGTCGCGAAGAAGAAGAAACAAGAACCATAACCCTAAATCCCCAAATCGATTTGGGGATTTTATGTTATATCGATTTAGGGTGGGTTAATTACGGTTAGATCGGGTTTGTACATGTTCAATTCGGTTTAAATTGATTTGGGGCAGGTTTAATTCGGGTTAAATTGATTTGGGAGATAATTCAGGTTTAATGGGTTTAAATCGATTTCGGGTCAGGTTACTTCCGGTTAGTCGAGATTGGGCAATCATTGTTTTGCTAAACGCGGTTTATTGCAATTGATCGTGATTTACCGAAATTGATCTTAATTTTTGAATTTTAGATTCGTAAGTGGAATTGGGTGGAATTGGACAGAGAAAAATAATTTGGGGGGAAAAATAAAGTAATGTAATATTATGGGGAGAAAAATCAAGCGTTTGAGAGTCTAGGGGAAACGTGGCAGAAGCAGTACTATATGGGGGGTTTTATACAGCCAACCCAAAATATTTATTTTCTTTTCTGATGGATCTAGGACATTAGATAATCAGATGACAAACGCGTAAAGGATTTGCTTCTCGTGGCTTGAAAAAAATTGGCTTCAATCACAGTATGGACATGAAATAGTTGAAGTAGTTGTGATCAATTCAAGCCGATTGTTTTCAGCCAAGATGAAGCAAATTCTTCATGCATCTCTATCATCTGACTATGTAATGTCTCATGCATGATTCACATGTTACCAAAGACCTTATAAGTCACTGCTGCAAACGGAGGATGGACAAATTCTATTGTAGAAGTAGGAAAACTTTTGAAACATGAACCTTTCGTGTTCCGTTATCATCTTCTTCTTTGTCTGCCATTTTCGATGACTGTAATTTCTTAGAACGTGAATTCCATCCTGCCATCGCTGCCACTATACTTTTAGTGTAAGGACTTCTCCCGGTGTATCAAAAAGAGTACTTATAAGACCAAATAATGTTGAAGAGATGAGTGGTAATTAATATTTGTCTTGGCTTGGGGTCCAAATGTTTACAGTGGCAGTCTTTCGTAAATATTTTAAATTTCTAAGAATAGTTATATAGAGTAAATATGGTTGCTAATTGTAAATAGTAAACTATATATTTACAAATATTTCAGAAAATATCAATTAAATATTATAAAATATAAATTTTATTGTTTATGCTTTTCTATTTTCTTTAACACACACACATATATAATTTTTAGAATAATTAAATTAAATAATTGATTTTGTGTTTACAAATAATAGTGGGATAAATGTCAACTTCTCATACACGATGAACCATGGAGAAACTCCTTAGAGGATGGTTGCTTATTTACTAATGATGCTTATCGGTCTTAAATTTAATTTCATTGAGGCATAAGACAAAGAGACACACACGATTTGACTCGGTTGCTCAGGAAATTGTCATCAAAGACAAAAGACAAAAATTGTTGAAGCAGAGAGAACCATTGTTGTTGTCATTCGCTGGTTCATCCAACAGATCAAAAGCCTCGTCCACTTTTATCTCATGTATCGTTGGAAGTTTATTTTAACTGTGTTACTTTATATCCAAAAAATTTAACGTTTTTAAGAATACACTAAAGTTGACTTTGATAAGATCTAAGGTTAGTTCTTATTATCATCCTAAACAGAGAGTTAGCTCTCTATTTCTCACTTACAATCCAATAAAATGCATAAAGAACAACAAATACACATGACTCTTTATAAAACTAAGTGAGAATAATAACTGCAAACTCTCTAAAAACATTAGAGTCTTCACTTTATACAAGTTGCTTCTCATGTACCAATCTTCAAAACATCTCCTCAAAGCTTCTTCTTCTCTGTGTATAATGTACATATAGTATGTATGTGATCTTATCAAAAGTTAACTTTAATTTTAATTAAATCAAAAGTTGCAAAAAATTGTATAGATATATTTGAATCAATTTCTGTTTCACATATATTTGAATTCTATCTCCCTATCAACTAAATTATTCAATGTTTTTATAAACAGATGCAAACAAAGTACGTAAAACAAAGCAAGACCCAACGGCTTAGATACGAGGCAAGACTGAACAAACAATGAAACATATGTCGAGAATTGCTCCATGTTTATCTTTGGGATGGAAATGCCAAGTCCAAGATATTAGAGCTCTAATCTACCGTTCTTTTTTTTGAAGAATTTAGTTGAGAAACATGACTATAATCCAATGTTTTTATACCCGACCAGGACAAGGATCCGGATGACCTTCCGGGTCGGCGGGTCACCGGTCTAACCAAGTCGACCGCCGGGTCTATAGAATAAGGAACATTTTATATATCATTATGTATTTATAGTTTTATACATATCTCAATGTATAGTTTTAACTTTTAACTTATATAAAACTAAGAATAAAACTATAAAAAAAAAACTAAAAGTACTAAAATAGTCAAACATACCATGTTTCATTTAAAAAAAAAATCTAACAGTAATAATAAAGTAATTAAATCAAATTTAAACCAAAACTGAAGAAAACACTAAAATAGCTGAAAATCGCCTATGACAAAAATAAAATACCGAAACATCAAACAAACAAATCTGAGTTATCTTTATCACCATTCTCCTCATTTTCTTCAGGCGGCATAGTAAAGTCATCATCAAGATCTAAAAAATAAAAAGTTACATAGTTTAGTCAATATATATATTTATATATAGTTAAAAGAAAAATCTGAAGGTACAATCAACATATACCATTAGTTTTTTCGGTGTTTGTGTCTTCATTATCTTTGGGATATTCTTCAGCAAGGGCATTCTCTAATTCATCATAATCAAGTTCACCTGCTTCTTCTTCTTCTACGATCCAAAACTCTGTCTTATCAATAGATTCATAGTCAACAGGATCATAAGATCTTTTTCTTTTTGACCTGTACATTAAAAACATATAACAAGTTACATACTAAGCTAAACAAAGAAAAAAAAAGATTATAATCACACTCACCTATGTTGCAAACGTAAATTGTAGTGAACAAAGACAAGATCACTAAGTCGTTGATGCTCTAATCTATTCCTCTTTTTGGTATGAATCCGCTCAAATACACTCCATTTACGTTCACATCCAGATGAAGAAGCGGTTTGACTAAGAATTCGTATTGCTAACTTTTGCAAAGTAGGAGCATCACAACCAAAATATCTCCACCATTCATCAAAATATCGATATAACTATATCAGACATACATATAATATATATATATATATATATAAGAATGCAAATCAAATTTCATATTTAATAAGTTACCTGGCTGAGAGGTTTTGCTGCAAGTTAAGGCCATCTCTCGAGAAAAGCTGCCATCTCGCTCTCTATAAATCCTAAGCTCTTGAAAGAGCTTTGTTTTGCTACTCTCCTTTTGCTTTTCAAATAAGTTCATCAACCCTCTCAATACCTCAGGCTTCTCAGAAAATGTATCATTATCATATAGGAAAGCCGGATTCAAATAGTATGCTGCAGCATGAAGATCGTGGCGTAACATACGATCCCATCTTTCATCAATGATTTTTGTATAAGGCTTGTAGAGATCCTTTTTTTAAAAACATCTCCTTTATGCCTAATCTTGCTCGATACATCCCTTCATACACATATGGCAAAGATGGCTTCTCATCAGCATCAGAAATGCGCAACAAGCGGATAATAGGAGTCATAATCTTGACAATTATCAAGCAGTCATTCCACAATCGCTCATCCAAAATAATTAATTTAGCTTTCTTGCTTTTTGTGTTTTGAAAAGCTGTTTGAGTTCAGAATCTGAACATGTAACCAAAGCTTGTAAATCTCCTTTGTGTTGATAAAGACTATGTAGAGCAATGAAAACTGTAGCAAAACATGTTTCTCCGGGACGAATGATCTCTCTCCAGCCAGGTCTTTTCTCACCCAATTTAAAGTTGACTTATGGTTGTAAACAAAAATGGTTACCTTAGACATACGCTTCACCAAATGGAAAACCGAAGGTAGTTTTGCCACATCTTCCAAAATAAGATTGATACAATGAGCTGCACATGGAGACCAAGCAATGGTGGGAAACTTTTTAACGAAGAGCTTTCCAGCAGCTTTGTAGTTGGCTGCACTATCAGTCACAAAATGAACCACATTATCTTGACCGACCATACCCGCAAAATCAGCAAACAAGTTGCATAAATTCTCAGCATTTGCATATATATCAGAAGCATCAACTGACTTGAGAAATGTAATTCCTTTAGGACAATAAACTAAGAAATTAATCACTGGGCTTTGTCTTGTGTCTTTCCATCCATCTGCCATGAGAGTACAACCAGTTGTAGCCCAAGTACTTCTAATCTTATCAATGATCAAAGAAACTTGTAACTTAGCATCATGCAACAATCCAACTCGCAAAGCATGGTATGAAGGGCCTACATATCCATGACCCATACTTGCTACTTTACTCATCATAGGCTGGAACAACGGAGAATTCACAGCATTCATAGGAATACAAGCATCATAAAACCACAATGCAACAGACATGTCCACATCATGGATTCTCTCTTTACTTTGCAAACATGCCTTTATAGTAGGTAGGGTCTGATCATGTACACCTCTTTTAAAGTATTCATGTAAATCAACACCTTGTTTTCTCTTTTGACTTGGGCAAACATCAACTCTAATATCATCTCCATCAACATCTTGAATTTCAGGACCATCCAAATGAATATTCTTTCTCTTCTTGCCCTCAATTTCTTTCAATGCTTGTAAAATCTTAAATCGCACATCCGAACATGAATCTGTATCCCCTTTCACACCAGCAAGATGATGTTTCATCCTATTAATGCCACCTCCTTTTTTTCTTATGGCAAAATCCACATTCTAAAATCAATTTCCCACTTGAATCCTTTGATTGAATCACATAGGACCAGGCAACATCACTTTTTCCTCGGATTGAACGGTTTGCAGAAGCTATTGCTTCATAGTTTTCTTCATGTTCAGTTTCCATTACCTGTTAGAAAAAAAAATGCAATTTCTATGAATATTTTATAAATACAGAGCACAAAAGATCAATTATTTCAATCCAATAGAGAACAATCTGATTCTGAATTTGATAAATAAAAAAGGAAATGATTTAACTATTCTATAAGATTATAACCAAAATAAATTTTTATCTGTATGATTAAAAAATTTGTAGTTAGTCTTCATTGAAATAGAAAAGTTTAAGAATTGATTATCTAATGAGAAGTCATTTTGTGGTGATATTTATGAGCATTAATCGAGGAATCTTTTGAAAATTTTGAAGAAGCATACTGAAAGTAGAATTATGGACCAAAATCAGACATGAAAGACCATAAAATAGTTGCGATCCAAGCGTTACACTATAGCTAATATCCAACTCTCATTCTTATTTATGGGGAAAACTATATTTTGATCATGTCATTCGTGCACCCCGGCCATAAAACAAGTAATCTTCCACATAAATGTTGAAAATATCGCTCAGATTGCTACGAATATGATTGATGACAAAGCAATCTAAGAGACAAAAGACAAAGCAATCTACAAATATAAACAATTGCTCAGAGACAAAAAAAATCTAACAATAATAAGTTAATATTTAGTAAAACTTTTCAGTGCCAATCTAATGTACATGAGTGATGAAACATGAGTGATGAAACAATCAGAACAATTGGAGTAAGAGGAGGAAAAGAACCAGAATCGGTGATGACTACTGATGAGAAGACTCAGAGGAGAGTCAGGAGATGAAGAGATTACTAAAAAACTTCTAAAAATATTGCAAACGGCAAACCCTATATTTGATCATAAAATCAGACCCTCTACTTGAGATAAAAGGGTTCAAATTCTCAATATTTTGATAGATTTTCTTTTACCCGGTAACCGGTTGGTTCGACCGACCCGCCGGGTCCCAGGCTAATAACGATTTTTTCCGGATTTGAGCGGTTATTAGACTGCCGGTTATTAACATCAAACCCAAACCGAAAGATCACCCGGGTCCCGGGTTAACCGGTTTGACCGGCCGGGCCGGTCCGGATCTCAAAACATTGCTATAATCTAAAGACATATTAAACCTGAATGGATCACAGAGAATTAGTATGAAGTAAAGAAAATATAACTATGAATGAATGAAGATTTTCATATACCTTAATAGACTTATGATATGATAGAGACACAGGCCCGGCCCATAGCCCAAGCAAGTGAGACAATGATTTATGACATAAATATTTTAAGGACATCTTTTAGGCAAGGCATTTTGTTAGGTCTATTGTTTTTTTTTTGAAGGTAAATTTTTGTTGGACCTTTTATTAACTATGATTATGAGTTTTTAACTTCACAAAAAATTAATTGAATGTGTTATCAATGATTTTTTTGTTGGTTAAATTCTCATTTAGAAAAAGAAAAGAAAAACCTAAATGACACAAAACCTTTTTTCTAATTGACTTTCAACAAACTCTTTCCTCTTACGTAAATTTTTTTAAGGTATGTAAATTAGTTATAATTGTAGACTTTTCCCTTGATCATGCAAATATCAGTTTATATTATTATTTAGTACTAACATTTAGGAACAAAAGGCTCCACTACGTGAGTTGATGGATGATTTTACCTGATAAAATGCAAGAAGAGTTATATTTCAACAAAATAAATTTTCTTCTGTTTATGAAATTAGAAAGAGTTTTATGTAATTTTAGTATCATTTTCTTTATATTATTATTGCGTAAAAATAGAAAGATCATATTTTTCTGTTTATCTATAGCATAAAAAACGTCGGACCGGCCATGTCTACGATATTTAAAAATATTATTGAATCCCTCAAACAGGCAGATCCCAAATATTTTATCCAGATGGTTACTATTTATGGCGATTTTAGTGACTATGGAGGAAATATTAGTATTTTCAAAAAGGAAATTTTCAATTTGATCTTGTCATAAGACATATGCCTAGAGAAAGACGTATTGTACAAAGACCTTTGTAAAAAGGTAACTCTTTCAATCTGTATGCACTCGATAGCCGTTTTTTGGAGTATTTTTCTAAATATTTTTTTTAGGCAAGACCGACTATGTAGCTTATCATTGTCTAAAACATGATATTAAGTTTCACACGATTGACAACGACTCACCTTTCACTATATTGGTAATTACCTATGACCCTGATTTTGAGGAAAAAATCACCACTTTACATAAACATGATTTCATTATGATATTGGCATGCTGCAATGATACACCTTTTTTGCTGGGAACATCAGCTTAATATAAGCGGTTTTGGGATGGAATTATAAGTGATATTATAATTTACTCCAACCAACTCTTCCTCTTATGTAAATTTTTTGAGGTATGTAAATTAGTTATAATTCTAAACTTTTGTCTTGATCATGTAAGTGTCAGTTTCTATTATTATTTAGTACTAAAATTTAGGAAAAAAATTATTATTGATTCTACTTTGCTTTGTACGAACTTGGATCGATTAATATTTATAACTTCATAAAATTTTGAATCATAGTGGGATTGTTTATAATATGGTTGAAAAAACTCTACTACGTGAGTTGATGGATGATTTTGCCTGCAAAAATGCAAAGAGAGTTATATTTCAATAAAATCAATTTTCTTTTATGCTTTTTTTTATAATAAACTGTTTATGGAATTAGAAAGAGTTTTATGTAATTTTAGTATCATTTTCTTTATATTATTATTTCGTAAAAATAGAAAGGGCATAATTTTTTTGTTTGCCTAGAGCATCAAAAAACGTCAAACTGGCCTTATATAGACAAATAAAAGATGCCCAAATATGTGGTATATTCTTCTTGGTCATGTGACTTATGTTTTACAAGATAAATGATTGATTTCTCAATGGTATAAAAATCATGAGAATAGTAGAGTACATATATTTAGGTTTATTCTTCTAATTGTTCCCAAATAGTAAAATTTCCATATTTATAATAATTTTTTTAATCACTCATGTAGTAAATTATCTCAAGATATTAGTTAATTACATTTTAATATATTTGTTTTTTTACATTTCTATTTTTTTTACATTTTCTCAAGTTTTTCTCAATAATTGTGGTGTATATTGTATCTCAAGTTTGACTTTTCTATTTATGGTTTTTTTTTGCTTATATCTCTATTTATTTATATTTTTGTGTTTTGAAATTTAGTATATCTAGTAAAATCGTATCACTTAGCATTTTTATAGTGGCCAAGTTGCAGTGCGTGTTTAATTTTATTAGAAAATATATAGAAATATGTATGCAACAATAGAAAAAAAATAACAAATATAGATATAATCTAGAAGACGCGTGTATAATTTAGATAAGAGTAATGTAACGTAAATAAGAAAAATAGAAGATAAGAAATACCAAAGAAAATATATTCTTTTTGAAAATAGATAAAATCTACTTTTTTCATCAAATTTCAATGTGTGTTTAGTTTTAATAGAATGTAGATATAGAAATATGTATGCAACAGTAAGAAAAAATATAGTAAACATAGATAAAATCTAAAAGAACGACGCGTGTATAATTTAGATAAGCATATATATATATATAAGTGATAGTAAATTGAACTTAATGTAAATAAGAAAAATAAAATACCAAATAAAATAGATGTTTTTTGAAAAAGTAGATAAAATCTATTTTCTCATCAAATTGAGACGCGTGTTTAATTTTTTTAGAAAAAATATAAAATATGCATGCAATAGTAGCAAAAAATATAACAAATATAGATAGATCTAGAAGGAGGACGTGTGTATAATTTAGATAAGGTTAAATATATATATATATATATATATGTATATATATATAAAGTGCTAGTAAATTGAACATAATGTAAAGAAAAAAAATACTAGAAGATAAAAAATACCAAATTTTTTATTTTTATTTTTTTTGAAAAAGTAGACATGAATCCTTTCTTGCAAATTGTTCGAATACTCTAAAATACCACCACAAAAGTTTTGCCAATCAAAAATATGTATTTTCTTTCTACAACTGATGGGTCTAAGTCCATACATCCCTTGAGGCTGGAGATCGAATATCAAGTACAACAAAAGTTATTCTTCCTCCATTTGCAATGGTGACTTACAAGGCCTTCAATAATGAGTGAATCATGTCTAGGAGACATTAGATAATCAGATGACAGAAACAATAAAGAATCTGTTTCCTCGTGGTTAGAAACAATTGGCTTCAATCACTGGTATTTCAACTTCTCTATGTCTCGTAAGTCTTGTGGCATTCCCTCGTAATGCGGTCTTGTTGGTAAAATAAACATTTTACTAGTAACACTATATTATTAGGGCTTTCCATAAAACTTACGAGACATAAAATGTTGAAGTCTTTGTGATTAAAGCCCATTGTGTCCAGCCACGATGAAGCATATTCGTCACGCTTCTCTATCATCTGACTATAGAATGTCCCACACATGATTTCACATGTTACCAAAAGCCTTATAAGACACACTGCAAATGGAGGATGGACAACTTCTATTGCAGATGGAGGAAGTCCAAATATTTTCAATATTATTCTCCCTTAAATATTTTGATTTGCCAATGGCACAAAAATCCTGAGAATTTTAAATGTTAATCTATTGTAAATATGGTCCATTTTGTTAATTGTAAATAGTAGACAATCCAATTGTTTATGCTTTTACAATTTCTTTTTACTATATACAATTTTTAGAATAACTAAATTTAAATTTAATTGATTTTGTGTTTACAAATCATCGGTGAGATAAATGTCAACTTCTCATACATCATGAATAATGGAGAAACTCCTTAAGAGGATGGTTGCTTATTTATTAATGATGCTTATTTATTAGGATCGGTCTTAAATTAATTTTATTGAGGCATAAGACAAAGACACATCACACGACTTGAGTCCGTTGCTCAGGAAATTGTCATCAAAGACAAAAGACAAAAGTCACAAAAAAGCACATGGATGAAGCAGAGAGAACCATTGGTGTTGTCATTCGCTGGTACTAAGGACACAACGAAGGCAACCACCTTCATGCAACAGATCAAAAGCCTTATTGATCTCTCCCAAGCTTAAGTTGTGCGTTATGTACTCATCCACTTTTATCTCCTGCATCGTTGGAATTTCACACAACAGTCAAGTGTTTGAAGAGAAGATGACAACAATCATTGCTTAGTTTTTTTCTAACCTTGTTCATGTACTTTTCTACAAGCCAAGGCACTTGAGTTCGACTCTTGAAACCACCAAAAGCTGTTCCTTTCCACACACGACCAGTCACGAGTTGGAATGGTCGAGTTGATATCTCTTGTCCTGATGCTGCAACACCCACTATAACCGAAGTTCCCCATCCCTGCAATGTTGTTGTTGTCTTTAGCTCTTAACCACATCCTATTCTTGTCTATAAATTTTTAACAGTTTCTTCTGAATGTACATGGATGACTTACCTTGTGACAGCACTCCAATGCAGATCTCATTACAGAGACATTCCCAATGCACTCAAAGCTGTAGTCAACACCTCCATCAGTGAGATCAACAATCACTTCCTGAATTGGCTTGTCGTGCTCCTTTGGGTTCACAAATTCGTTAACACCAAACTTCTTTGCTGAAATTCCATCCAAGCAACTCAATGAATTGTATTAAGTCGTAGATTTCCAAAATCACTTTTAACATTTCCAGAGAAAAATGGATAAGAAGATTTACCAGTTTCATACTTCTTGCTATCGATATCAATGCCAATGATCCTTGAAGCACCAGCTGTTTTCGCACCCTCAGCAACCTATCCATTCACAATTTAAAACAATTAACCACAAGGGTTGTTCTCTTCCTTTGGGGATAAAGAATCATGGAAGCTTTAGAAAGTTTGAGGCAGTAGCTTACAGCAAGTCCAACAGTACCAAGACCAAAAATGGCAACATTCGACCCTGGTTCTACTTTTGCAGTATTCCAAACTGCTCCAAGACCTAATACGACACAGATACATGATATACTGTTAGGGACCGTAAAGCTTGTTTATATCACCAATCAGTGAAAAAGTAAACTAAGGAAATCAAGAGAATGGTTTAAGTTAAGATAGTTGAATTCTTACCAGTAGGAACACCACATCCAAGAAGGCAGACTTTGTCCAAAGGAGCCTTAGGATCAATTTTAGCAACACTCACATCATGAACAACAGTATACTGACTAAATGTGGAAGTACCCATGAAGTGATATATGGGTTTTCCATTAACCGAGAACCGAGTCTTGCTGTCATTCATCATAATCCCAACACCAGTAGCAGATCTCACCTTGCCACAGAGATTAGTCTTTCCCGATTTGCAGAACTTGCATTCACGACACTCAGCTTGATAACAAGGAATAACATGATCTCCAGGTTGAACTTCTGTTACTCCTTCACCAACACTCTCAACAATCCTATGTCCAGAAAAACAAAAAGAAAAATCTTTAGCATTGTAGAGATCATTCTCAACAATCAAAGAAACTGGATTTGATGATAATGAACATTAACATACCCAGCAGCTTCATGACCAAGAATACATGGAAAGAGACCTTCAGGATCCTGCAATCAAACATTTGGATTCAATCTATGGAGATGATTGATACTCTAATCCACAACAATCAACTCAAATTAACCAAAAAAATCTAATTCAAAATGAATGAAAACGGAGAGAACGAACCTTGCCGCTCCAAGTATAAGCATCGGTGTGACAGAGAGCAGTGTAGAGGATCTTGATCCGAACTTCACCGGCTTGAGGTGGCGCCACTTGTACATCTTCAATGACCAGAGGTTTGTTCGGCTCGTAAGCCACCGCAGCTATCGGAATCGGCGTTAAGTGAAATCAGATTAGAAAATCACAATCGTGGATAGGGTTTTAAACATTTCGAGAAATCACGAATCCATAGAGACAGAGACAATACATATTCCCAGAAAATTAATAGACGGAGCAAGAGTGAGTATGAGGATGGAGGATTAAAACATACCTTTGCAAGTGATAACCTGACCTTGAGTCGCCATTGAAGCACGAAGAAATTAGAGAGATAGAGACAGAGAGAGAACAGTGGCGAGTGTGGAGTCGTTTCTTATTTCTCTTCTCATGGCCAGAATTGTAATTATCGGGTCGGGTCGGGTCGGGTCGAAAATAATGTAGTGAGAAAAGTCCGATTTGAAGTAGGGCCAGAGACGCATCAAGATATGTCGCTTTGGTTTAAAAATGACAATATGAATTAACAGTAGAGACCAATTTGGAAAATAAGAAGAAGAAGAAGAAGACTCCTTTGTTAATCTGTAAAACAAGTGACATTGTTAACAAACTTACAACTACCATTTCCCTTTTTTTTTACATTTCTTTTTCTGTAGTCTTTACCTGAAACCAGAGAGTATGAAGAGGAGCGGAAACGATGTATGGGTTCTTGCTTGCTAGTACTCTAATGCACCTGTAGAAACCATATATGTTACTCAGCTAGATCATCCTTATAATTGGGCCTTTTTATTATTTTTGTAACAAGATCCAACCTTATTTATTATAATTCTACAAAGCTACCTCAGATAAGTTCTCCTCAGGGTAGGTGTCTGGTCCAGTGAAGTTTGAGGTAGCAGCTGTATTATACTGGAAGATCCTTAGTTTCCCCTCCTAAAGTGAAAAACCATGACTATGAGTTCTCATGTTCGTAGTCGATTTGATTTTAAATTTTCATATATCAGTCAAGATAAGTACAATACCAAATGGTTCCCATCTAAAACACAGAACCCATAAAAATTCAATCTCATTATTTTCAAAAGGCACCTAACCTGGATAGAGGTCAAGCAATGCGTAGCTTTAATTGCCCGTGACACAAGTACTGAACCAAAACTGTATCCATAGAATGATAGAAAACACATTCGTTACTAACTCTGTTTTCTGTGGGATGTGAATTTCAACAATGTAGAATTAGCACAATGAGATATCGAAAGTGACAAATACCTTTCCTTTTGGAGAGAATACACACGAAGCTCGTAAATGACTTGGTGTACTGTTACAGGGTGTCGAGTCGGGGAAGTTGCAAGCCCTGAATCTTGTTGGGCTAGTGTCTGCAGTTCAGGATCTATCTCAGCATGAGAAAAAAACACATGCCACACAGGCTGCTAAATATCTCCCACATGGCGAAAAATGAGCTCCCATTTCATTGTGAAGATTTTTAACATCATAAGCATTCAAGTGTAACAGAATAATATCAAGAACCCGACAACAAAATTTCTCTCTTAATTTATAGAGAAGTAAATTTGCCTGCAAAGGACGGCATGCGGTATTGTTAATAGACATCTTTCGGATTTCATTTGCGCATACGGGTCTTTGATGTCATGCGGCCACACTCTGAGTTTGACAGTACAAGGTAATCCAGATCTAGACTTCCACTAGCAACTTCCATAAGCGGAAATCGCGGAGAATACTCAAGATTATATTTTCTTAATTCTTTTTTCTTCTTACTCATAAACCTTTGTTTCTTTTGTTATTTCATTCACAATCATCAATGAAACAACCAATTTCTCAAACCCTAATTCCTAATATCGATCAAAGAACTCTAATTGAATTTTTGGATTCAAATCGTATTTTCTTTCAAACTCTGTTTGATTTCTTTAAACTTCTTTTCAAAATACATACAAAATTGCATACAGAGAAAAATATTCATCAAATAGTTGATGGATTATTTGTCTAACCGGACTCTATTTGGCCCGAGGGAGTAGGAACCGCTACTTAAATAACAGTAATATTGCCGGATTGTGAAGTATCAGAAGTTTAGGGGTGTTTCCGAAATTCGTATTCTTATTAAGTTTTATGTTTTAATTTATATAAACTACGCGGAACCCACAAAGGACCAACAAAACAACAAGCAGTTAGCAAACTTTTGCTGTGAACAGCAAACAATTGCCGACCACCTAACACTTAACACTAGCTCGTTTCCGTTTTCTGCCTAAACCGGTTCGGTTTCATTCATGTCTCATATCCAAAACCAAAACCATAGCGTACCAAAAATCAAAAAGCAAGAAAATGTTCTAGACGAATAAAGAACACAAAAAAAACAGAAATAAACTATACACAATGTGAAACTAGGTCCTGCTTTAAAGCTACTACAGTTTGTAACCGGTTCTCCGGCTTCTTCCATTTGCTAGGTCCCCTTCAGTTTTCCCGGTCCCCAAATACGGATGGTCTGGTCATCACTCGCAGACGCCAGCATCCGAGGATTTTTCGGGTTCCAGGTCACACAGTTCACAGTCATGGAATGACCTGATAACACTTCAAGAGGCTTTGCGTTCTTTAGATTCCATATATAAACCTGTGAACAACAGATCAATCTCAGTGAAAATTAACCAAAAAGAAACTGTCTTGGTCCGCATATTATGTGCTTACCTGTGAATCCTCGCTTCCACTGGCAACAAACGAACTGTCCAACCCACCAAAACATGACCGTATCACGTATTTGCTCTGCTTGTGACCCGAGAACTTCAATGGTTTTTTCCACTCTCCAGCAAGATCCCAAAGATGTATCCCTTGACAGCTCAAGTTAACTATGAAGAACTTACCATCACCAGAAACCGAAAGGGAAGTAATCGGTTGTTCCTCAGAGATAACACGTTCGACTTTTGTCTCCAAATTCAAGATTCGGATCTCTTTATCCGAAAATACCGTAATCATACTCTCACCATCTGGGGTCACAGCCAAATCCACTACCTATTGGGAAATTGTACATTTCAACTTTTAAGTAACTGAACAACAAAAAGCAAATCTTTTAACCATTACTAACCTTTGGAATTCTCGTTCCTCTCCAGGCTTTAAGCTCGTTTCCATCAGTATCCCACATTACAATCCCTTTTTTTGGGTCAGAACTGCCACAGACAAGCCGAGTTGAGTCAGGGAACCATGCGCAAGAGCTGACCGTGAACCCAGTATCGTTGTTTCCAAATGTGTGTCTCAACACACCTGTGTCAACATCCCATAGCTTAAGAACCTCACCATTTCCGCATGTAAGAAGCTTAGTATCATCGGGGCTCCACGAGACAAAAGATACTGGATTTTTGTGGCTCTGAAGTGTGTGCTTCAGTTCGACTTTGTTGTCATCCAGTACCTGAAACAAGAAGTTTTAGTGCAATGCAAAATTGAATCAATCTGTCACAAGACCAGAAATAACCATCTTTGATCTATAAAGACAGTTTCAAAATTATCATAGAAAAACTAAAGAATTACGCAAAAAGTTTATCAACCCTAAAGTACTAAGACCTAGTTACATGGCTCAAAACGGCAATTTGCTATCACATACAATATTAAAGTTACTGTAAATACTGTCCTTATTTGTTGTCATAAAATGGCTTTCTACCTTATATACCAAGCTTCAAGCCAACACATCCAAATGTTATTTCCCTTATTTTTTTTCCCACTTCACTGCCTGAAGAGCTATACAAGAAGAAACCTCGTAAGGTTCTCTTACCCATCAGAGCTAGTTCATGTGGTCTCTTTCTCAATGACATTAGGTAAAGATAAGAGAAACCAATGGTTTAAGATATTTACCTTCCATATTATAGCTGTACAATCGCTTGATGCAGTGGCCAGATATTTTCCACTATTAGAGAATTGGACAAACCACACTTCGTTTTTATGTGCCATCAAAATCTGCAAGATAATAAGAGATTGAGAAACTATAAGAACCAGAGACAAGAGTCCAAAAGACATGACTTTCTGGTGTATATGACCACCAAATGGTAACCCTATCCGTTTATCATGGTAAAGATTCAAACAATCCCAAGAATCTGCAGCAAGACAATTCTATCCTAGCAAAATGAAAACATAAGGGTTACTAAGGCAGATAAAACACACCTGAACTGTTTCTGAAGGAATTTGGTCTCTACCGCAACGGTGATCTTTATAGAGCGATACAGCATCGCATGAGTTATGATACAGACATGTATCAATCTGGTCCATGACAGCAGTTTCAACCAAATGTTCCAACCTTCTCTCAGGAATAACAATTGGTAAGGGAATCAACTTCTTCAGTTCCACCAACAACTTTTTCCTCGAATCTTGAACTAAACAGCTGTCTTCTTCACCAAAATCCATCTCTTTCGAACAAACAATATCACAAGCAAGCCTATGAACCTTCTCTTTTCCCATCTTTAACATCGGAGCTTGCTTCCTTAACACATTCAATGCTAAAGAAACATCCCCACGATTCAAATACTCAAACAAACATTGCTTGAACACAAGATACAAAGCCGTGTTCCTCATATCATCCTTAGAATTATCGAAGATTCTGTCCAGGACCGGTATGCAACTATCCCAGTCACCACTCAAAACTTGCATTTCAAGAAACTCATAGTCAGCAGTTTTATAGAAGATCTTCGACTCGTGTTCCAAACAAGAAGCAGATTTCTTGAATCCTAAGGAGTATAAGCATTGAACCAAAACCCTGATGAACTCATGTTTCTTCAACAAACCTTTTGAACCTAAAACTTCACCTAAACCATTCTCCATCTTGATCTCTCTAAGCTTAAAACAAATGATAACTTTCTAATATGCTATAATCAGCAATCTTCCACATTCAATAATTGAAAAATCCACTAAGGAAAGTACAAATTTCCCGCTGAAAATTTTGATTTTCCCCACCAAGAATATAAAATTCCTAAAACAGTGAGAAGTATCACCAAAATCAGAAAATAACCCAAACTTGGAAACAAACCACCAACCCAAAACGAAATTAAAATTTCAAAAAACACTAACCCAATCCCAAAACAAAAAAAAGTTTTTAAGAATCTCAGATTTGGTTTCTACGTTTCTCGATGTGAATTCAAATTTCTGAATTAGAGAACAAAAATTCGCTAAGCAGTGACTACCCAATAACTCAAAACACCTTAAATAGACTAATCAACGAATTCAAATCAAATCGACTACACTCTTATCCAAGTCGTAGAAGTGTATACACCTCCAAGCACGAGAAATTTAAAAGCGAGAAAAGAAATGGTTTGAGATATTCAAATTCGTCGGGAGATAGAACAAAACCAGAACAAATGAGACGAAGAAGAAGATGAAGAGAACGCAGGAGTGAATCCAAAATTTGGATTTTAATTTTGTTTGGGTGAGTGTTTGTGATGTTATGGAGAAGAGAGGTGGAGAATCATGTGTTTTTATCGTTAAGCGGCCTTATCACTAATCCCTATCGTTAAGGTGGATATAGTTAGTTACTCATATATCTTTGATATTTTTATTTTCTATATATATAAACAAATACCATAATAAATCTTTTGTAAAATCCTCGAGTATCCTATATTTTTTTTTTATATTAAACAAAACAAAACAATGTAGTTTAGATTATTGGAAAATCTTTATATTTGGGGAAAAAATATCTTTGATTTCGAGGGGGATATTATTATTGTAGGTTATTTTGATAAATATCCTAATAGTGAGGAAATTCCAGCAGAAATATTCTGGATGGCTGTATTCTCTAGATATATATGTTTTATATCTAGAGAATTTTACTTTTAGCATTTGTTTCTATAAAATTTTGTAAAAATTTGAATATAACTTTTTTGGTCGATTAGTACCCAAAAAAAAATCAAATATCCAAATTGAAATCTTAGTTGAATACTATTAGCAATTTCAACCATAAATGAAATATTTTTACTTTCTTTGATGTTAAAAGAAATACATATAGTAATGCATATATAGTGTGAGACAACAGTTGGTTAAAAAAAGAAAAATATCGTCAGCTTCAATTCTAACATTTCTTGTTAAGTCTGATATGATAAAATATATCAAATCTATATCTCAATTAAAAGAGAGAAAGAAAGGAGAAAGACAACAAAAGTTTGAATAAACAACTGAACATGAAAACCATCGAAGTAGGAAAATGGTTTTGGGTCTTTAGTCTTATAATATCGAATCCCATTGGTTATCAAAATATATATATATATATATATATATATCGAATCCCAGATAACTATTTCAAGTTTTCAACTAATGGTTAAAAATTCGTAAAAAAACTGTATAATTGAATTCTGTGGGTTCTATACTCCTACTTGATGATGATGTTTGGTCTTTAATTTATAATTAGCACTTGTACTTGATGATGAAGTTTTGGTCTTTAATTTATAGTTAGTCTTTTACTATCCTGCGCTTGAATCTTGATAGTATCCTTACTAGAAATTTGTAGGAATAGTCGGACGTGTATTCACTCTAGGACTAGAGTTCTATATACAAATAGAAGGTTCCATGAAGCTTAATTGCTTCTTGCCAAAAAGGTGAAAAATGCTCTCTTTGGTGTGTTTTTCTTTCACACGACCAATTCTTTAGGGTGTGTGACTAGAAACACCTAATAGCTGAATCTTTTAATCTGAAAAATAATTACTCTCGGTTATACTAATATTTAGCAGTCGAGTTGCAAACAATTTTAATCATTTTTTCTTGTTTTATTCTGCTTACTGTTGATTAGCATTATGGTTGATTTTTTTCAGCTGTATATAAATTTTTTTCTACTCTTTTACTCTGAGTATTTTTCCGTTTAATTACTCCAATATTCTCAATCATACCTTTAGTTACGCTTACGTATTTTACAACTCTAGCTTTCTCATGCATATATGTTTTTAACAGAAAAAATGTTTCAGTTACTATATAGGAAAGAAAATTAAGAAACCAAAATAGGAGAAAAAATTGTATGTAGGTGATACAATAGGGTTTTTTTTTTGATAACTCAGAGTAGATCCCAGGCTTATGGAGGAGCCCAGACTAATCTCTAGAGGAGGTGTAGCTCACGGATAGACTCTCTCTCTGGATATTCAAATGGGCCGTAAGCTAGGGCCCATATCCGTGTGGGTGTCCAAGAACAATGTGTTGGAGTTTCGCGTAGTAGGTGGATCGAACTCGAAACGTGTTGGCGTCCCAAGCCCGTCTCCTTACCACTCGACCACAAGGTCCCGGACTAGGTGATACAATAGTTTCACTCTTAAAACCCATTTACAACAGAGAAGATTCATGTCAGGTAATGTAGAAACTAAATCCATTTACAAACATGTGTTTTGTACTTTTGTAGCAAACTTGATTGATGGCTCTAACAACCGCTACTCATTAATCATAAGTGCATTGTTAAAAAAAGATTAATACTATGTTTACTTGTGCTGGTTGTTTGTATAAACTTGGGATATGGGTTAATGTTGAAAAAGCTGAATATTTCTTCGTCACTTGTTTTGGCTGTCTCACGTACTGTTCTCATATGCTAAACACAAGTCTTAGAGGAAACTAAAGTTGATGTCTCAAAGCTACTCAAGAAAGAAAAGTATATTGAGTTTGTATTCAGGCAGAGAGAGAGAGTACGACTATACATAGTTGCTCGAGTAACAGATGATACAGCTTTTGCACCGCTTTTGCACCACTTACAAACAATGAAATCAGTGTCAGGGCCAATTCTAAAGGCAGCTAGATGAAATATTTGCTTAGAACTCTCATTTTTGTGGGGTCTGTATTTCTGGATTTTTTTTTAATTTTTTTTTTGTTAAACTTTGAAATTTTGTTACAACATTTTTATACATAGCTATAAACTTTTATACATTTTTACAACAATTTTTTTTTTTGTTAAAATATGAAATTTGGTTACAAATTTTTTATAAAAATATTGTTACAACATGTTTATAAAGGGAAACAGTGAAATACTATCAAATAAAAATAAAAATATATTTATACATAGCTAAAATATTTTTGTGTATTTCAACAATAGAAAATATATAATTAAAAAAGTCTATAAATTAAGATAAATAAAAATAAATTAAATAAATTAAATAAAAATATATTTTATATTAAGAGGCCCTATTTTTGTTTTGCCGAATGCCCTCTTTCTTAGAACTAGCCCTGATCAATGTGTGTATCTAACAATTTTACGCGTATGTATTATTAAATGTCCCACATCGGTTGGATTTGTGATTCTTGGGCAATATATAAGTGTGTAGCAATCCTCCACTCTTGAGCTAGCTTTTGGGTGTGAGTTAGGCATATTACTAATATGGTATCAGAGCCCGATCACACTATGCCCAATTCGATCTATAGTCGGCCCGATCCAAAAATTTGATCCGCCGATCCATGCCCGAACATACCGAGATCAATGGCTAGAAGTGACATCATCTCGAGGGGGCGTATTGGGAATTATGTCCCACATCGGATGTATGTAGGAATCGTAAGTGGTATATAAAGGATATGGGTCAATCCACTCATTGCCAATTGGTTTTGAGTTGGAAGCCCATAATCTTATGTCCCATTTGTCGTGGAATACTTGTAGGAAATCGCATGGAAACGCCTTGATCATCTTCAGCCAGCAAGTAATGAGGTGATAACTAATGAAGTTGGTGGTCTCCAATTGATGGTGGCACCTTTTCTTTCGTGAGTAGTAGCTTTCTATATATCATCCACATAGAAATTGGGTAATTTTCATGATTGGTGCATAGCAATAGAAATTACAAACATGTGCAGAGCATTGAAGTCGTGGGTATCAGAGCATCCGTCACCTGTAATAGGGAGACCTCGTAAATGTGTGGCATTGTTTTTTTCACGACGTATTATTTAAAAGAGAGGTTGAGATCTGACTTCATTTGCCTTGTACAGACCAGAGCGTGTGGATAGCAAATACTAGTGGTGGAGGGAGCGGGACAGCAACACTGGAAAGCCACAATAGAAAGCCTGAAGTTGGGACAACAACAATGGAAAGCAACAATAGAAAGCCCAAAATCGAGACAGCAACAATGGAAATAGACCATCCTCAAGACACAATACATGGAAACAGTCTCATAAACTTCAAGTTCAATACGTCCAAAATCTTAGAGGCGATTGAATCGGTTTTTTTTCAGCTTGTGAGGGGGAGTACGATAAAGACATATTTTAAAAACGTGTATCTAGAAAATAAGAATTTGTTCATATGTTTTTAGGAAGTTTTACATTTCTCCAAGTCGAATCCTTTGTATAAATAACGATGTAATGTGTATCAATCAAAGCAAGTCTTGTTCAATAACCAATTCTACATATTCCTTTGAAATAGTGGGTATTGTAGACAATTTTTTTTCTTTTTTTTATGTACTTCAAATTTTTAAGACCGTCGTTTTAGCTTGTAACACCATACTTGTACCTAATGAAACTACTCTTGTAGGTTCTCCACCGGTTTAAATTTCGTACCGTTTTAATTTATTACTATAACTTATTTACAGGGAAAAAAAGTTGGCAGAAAGACTATGACTGTGAGTGGATATCAGATTTATAGTAAAAACTAAAAAGTAGAGTAATTACCATAGATTGTAGAGAATTCTAAAAAAATTAATTGATCAATTTAACCTATAAAACTTTCCCTTTTTTCCTTAAATTATGGGTATTTCAAGGAAAGTGAGAAAGTTTCAAACTTGTTGGCATGAAAAAGCGATCATATTATAATCAATCCCCTGATTACTTCTCTCGGTTGCTCTCGTAGGAGCATTTGATTGGTACCTAAAAGTCTTCGTTAGACTTGGTCATGAGACTGGACCCATCTCTTCTTCTGTTTTCTTTTTTCGTTTTATAAACTAAACGTCATTGATTTTCTTCGACTAATCAAATAAGTTCCATCATCATAACCTGATAATACTTCCATCGTTGCTATTGTTCTTCATATCGTGAGTCTTCTTCTTTGCCTAATGGCTTCTTTTGCCTCATCTTCTCATAACTGGGTATACAATGTTTTCCCGAGCTTCAGTGGGGAAGACGTCCGCATTTGTTTTCTTAGTCATTTTCTCAAGGAGCTAAATCGTAAATTAATCAAGGCTTTCAAAGACAATGAGATCGAGAGAAGTCACTCAATTGCCCTCGAGCTTGAAAGGGTGGTTAGGACTTCTAGGATCGCGGCGGTTGTGTTCTCGGAAAACTACACTTCTTCTAGTTGGTGTCTCGACGAGCTGGTAGAAATCGTGAAATGCAAGGAAGAATCGGGTCAACTAGTTATACCTATTTTCTATGGTTTGGATCCAACTCATGTGAGGAAACAAACGGGAAATTTTGGAGAGGCTTTTGCGAAAACATGTCAGATCAAAACAAAAGAAGTGAAAAATCGGTGGCAGCAAGCGTTGACCGTTGTTTCCAATCTACTTGGATATCATTCGCAAAACTTGTACGACCTTATGAATCTTTTATAAGTGTTATATATCTTGAATACATGTTTCTACGTGGTATTTGACTATTTTCTTCTTGTTGTTTTATGTTAGCAATAACGAAGCAACAATGATTGAAGTAATCGCCAATGATCTTTTGAACAAACAGAAATTAACTCCATCAAAGGATTTTGATAACTTTGTTGGCATCGAAGATCATATTGCGAAGATGATTTTATTGTTGCATTTGGAATCTGAGGAAGTGAGGATGGTTAGGATTTGGGGTCCATCGGGAATTGGCAAGACTACCATTGCAAGAGCTCTATTAATTAGCCGACTTTCTCGTCACTTCCAAGGTAGGATTTTTATAGACAGGGGTTTCATATCTAAGAATATGTAAGATTATAGGGGAGCCAACCCTGACGACTATAACATGAAGTTGAGTTTGCAAGGAAAATTCCTATCTCAAATTTTAGGCAAAAAGCACATAGAAATAGATCATTTAGGCGCGGTTGAAGATAGGCTAAAGCTCTTATCATTATTGATGATTTAGATGATCAAGTGGTGCTAGATGCCTTAGCAGGTGAAGCTAAGTGGTTTGGGGATGGGAGCAGAGTTGTTGTTATTACAAAAGATAAACATCTTTTAAGGGCCCATGAAATTTATCATATTTACGAGGTTTGTCTCCCATCTGAAGAACTCTCTCTTGAAATGTTTTGTCGATCTGCTTTCAAGAAAAAATCGCCACCAGATGGGTTCATGGAGGCTGCTTCTTATAAAGTTGCTTTGCATGCCGGTAATCTTCCTTTGGGTCTTAATGTTTTGGGTTCGTATTTAAGGGGTAGAGACAAAGAAGACTGGACGGATATGTTGCCTAGCCTACGTAATAGACTAAATGGAAAAATTTAGAAAATACTTAAGAGTCAGTTACGATGGATTAAATAACAAAAAAGATGAAGAGCTATTTTGTCACGTTGTATGTCTCTTCAATGGTGCGAAAATCAATGATATCAAAGAGCTTCTAGCAGACAGTGAATTGGGTGTTAGTTTTGGGCTCAAGAACCTCATTGATAAGTCCCTCGTACTTGTAGACCAGGATACTGTGAAGATGCACGATTTGCTACAAGATATGGGGAAAGAAATTGTCCGTACACAGTCCAATGAGCCTGGAGAACGGGAGTTCCTTGTTGATTTCAAGGATATATGCAATGTGATACGAATGTTTCTATTTAATAATTTAGGAAATTATTTAGTATTTCTATTTTCTTATTTCCTTTTCTCATAGGGTTTTGCTTTTATGTTTTATTATATATAGAGATGAAGTCTTGGTTAGAAGACTCATCCAAGCAATTGAGAGCTTTAGAGGTTTATCAGAATTATTCCGAGGAAAAGAGAATCTAGTTCTCTTTGTTTTGGTTACATTATTGTCTCTGTTTCAGTTTTAATAAAGGGAGTTTTGGTTTTACCTCTGGTTCTGGATTTATATCTCTAACACAATGTACTTAAATATAAAACTGTTAGTTTTTTTTTTCATTTATCTCTCTAACTCTTATATGATAAAAGATGAATTGTAGGCATTTGTTAAATTGATGATTTTAATTTCTCTCTTTTAATTATGGGGTGTTTCAGGGTACCGAAAAAGTTTTGGGTATATCATTGGATATTGATGAATTGCATATACATGAGAATGCCTTCAAAGGGATGCATAATCTCTTTTTCATAACAATTTACATTAAAAAATGGGACTATAAGAAAGAAGTAAGATGGCATTTAGCGGATGGCTTCAACTATTTCCCCCCAAAACTTAGATTATTGAGGTTGGACGGATACCCAATGAGATGTTTGCCCTCTAACTTTCATCCGGAACACCTTGTTAAGCTCCAAATGCAGAGGAGCAAACTCGAGAAGCTTTGGGAAGGAGTTCATGTAAGTTTTTAGTACAATTATAACTAGTAATCAATATTAGAACCCTTATTTTACCTTTTAGATGATATATAATCCTTTCAACTGATGTGAAGTTGCTTATATTTCAGTCACTTACAGGTCTCAAAGAAATGAATTTGGATGTATCAAGAAATCTGAAAGAAATCTTGGATCTTTCTTTGGCCACTAATCTCGAGACACTTTAGCTTGGGTATTGCTCGAGTTTGGTAGAGCTTCTCTCCTCTATTTAGTATCTAAATAAACTGAAGAATTTGGACATGTCATTTTGTGAAAATCTAGAGACTTTTCCCACCGGAATCAACCTCAAATCTCTCTGCCGACTCAATCTAATAGGATGCTCACGGTTGAGGAGTTTTCATAATATATCAACCAGCATCTCAGAGCTCTATCTATAGGAATCATCAATTGAAGAACTACCCTCTAACTTCCATATGAAGAATCTCATTGATCTTAATATGTATAGAATGAAGAGTCAAAAATTGTGGGACAGAGCGCAGGTATGATACGTAGCGTATCTTGTAGAAGAAGTTGGTGTCGCTTGGTTGAAATTCTTAAACGTTGTGAAAAAGCTTTTCTAGAAATTGTTTTTACAATTTTTTCATATATATATATTTTTAATTGGAAAGTCTCAAGCTTTAAAGCTATTTTTTTGTGGTTACATTTCTGAAACTGAAAAGCTACATTTTGCAAATGAAAGTACTAATTATATCCTAGATTTGAAAATTATAGTATTGGTGATTTCGTATAACATCTCTAAATTGTATTTGTTTTGGTTCAGCCGCTTACACCCCTCATGACCATGCTAGCCTCACCTTCTCTGACGAGGCGATGGCTCTCTGATATCTCTACTTTGGTGGAGCTTCCTTCCTCTATTCAGAATCTTAATAAACTAAAGGAGTTGAGCATTACAAATTGCAAAAATCTTGAGACTCTTCCCACCGGAATCAACCTTGAATTACTAGATATCCTCGAGTTTAGTGGATGCTTACGATTGAGGAGTTTTCCTGATATCTCAACCAATATCTGAAAGCTTGATCTACAAGGAACAGCGATAGAAGAGGTTCCTTGGTGGATAGAGAACTTCTACAAGCTCACATATTTAAAAGTGGCAAACTGCAACAAGCTGAAATATGTTTCCCTAAACAGTTGTAACCTGAAACTTCTTGAAACAGTTGAGTTTTTAGACTACGGAGAATATAGTGAGGCTAGCTTGAATGATAGTCCAAGTGCGGTGGGAATGGCAATAGATAATAGTCCGAGGGAGGTTTCTTCCTTTTCAGATAGTTATTTTCCAAAAGTAAAGCTCATTTTCATCAACTGCTTCAATTTGGACCAAGAAGCTCTGATTCAACAACAATCAGTTTTCTGGAAGCTGATCTTGACAGGTGAAGAAGTACCTTCATATTTCATTCACCGTACAACTGGAACCTCTTTAGCCATACCTACACTTCACACCTCTCAACTATCATTCAGATTTAGAGCTTGCGCCGTGGTTGATTGTGGATCTGATTTCAATATAGGTCGTCTTTCCTTCTACATCCAGGTACATTGTCAATTCATGGACAGACTTGGGAACCACTTTGACTCTGGTTATTGACCATTTTCGATCACGAAAACTATGTTAGGTAGTCATTTGGTTATATTTGATTGTTGTTTCCCTCTAAAAGAAGACAATGCTCCCCTAGCTGAACTTAAGTACGATCACATGGATCTACAGTTTCATCTTACTGATTACTACTCTCAGCTCAAATTGAAAGGATGCGGTATACGACTCCCCGAGGATGGTCCATCCCTAGATAACCAACCTTGTGATCCAAGTATTCGTCCAAGTGTTTCTGAAGGCGATAAAATAAATTGTGTTAACTTGGGAGGTCATGACACAGACTACAGCTAAGAGTGTGAATTCTAATGGAACAACAACTTTGAATCTTTAATTGTGAGTCTTCAAGAACCGTTCATGGGGATAGAGTTAATCATTTTGCCGATTCTAATGGAACAACAAGATACAAGAAGGATAAACAAAGATTCTTCACTGTTTCACCACCTAAACTGACGTTTCCAGGTAACCTAAAAATATCATAAACCATTTTACTTTAGTTTGTAACACAAAAGCATATTGAGAAGCATCTAACTAAAAACCTATTCAATACAGTATGCCACCGAACAAAGAGTTAGTCCAATTGGTAAGTTCATATGTTACTCTTCAGTTACTTGCGTTGTAAACAAACTTAAGCATCAATGGAAATCGACCATCCTCAAGACACAATACCTGGAAACATTCAATTCAACCAGTCATTTCTAAAAATTTGAATTACAATTTTTAAATATTTAACTATTTAATATTCATTCGAAATAAATAAATTTTAGACTAAAAATAATTTTCAAAGATAAGGCTAAAATGTACAAAATCACTCATTTGTATTTAATAACTATAAATCTGAAAAATATATTTTTAAGATATTGACTTTAGTGTCAATAAAGAGTAATTAAGAAAGTTTAGTTTGGATACACGATACTATTCCTAAACCGAAACTTTTGAACTGAAATCTTAATTGAATATTACTCCATATGTTCCTTATTAATCATATTTCTATGATTTTCAAATATTTTAAGAAAACATCTAAAAGTTGATTATAAATATAATTACATTTTTTGTGATTAACAATTTTCTATAATGCTAAACCAATAGTATTCAATTTTTCTTTTGAAGTTTACAATTCATCATTAATAACTAATAAAACATAAATAAAAAAATTTTAAAATTTGATCTTTCCGAAACTTATTATTTTTTCTAGAAATATGATTAATAAGGAACAAAGGGAGTATTAGTTATTTTAATCATAAATGAAAATTTTCACTTTATTTGATATATAAAAAAGTATTTAATGTTATGCATGCATGGCATAGGACAACACTTAAAAAGTAGAAAATATGAGTTTTCTATTATGTTTAGCATGGGCGTGCTAAGAAAATATGAGTGTAATCGTATTCTTAGCTCTAATTATTTTTTGTTTGTCAAACGAGATCTTCATTCATAGTTAAAAAGATACAAATAAGAGTCTAAGATAGACACCATCAGGCATACCCGATGTGCGAGACAATTAGTTAGAGCACTAGAGCATACAAAATGATAAAAAGATAGATACACAAACTCAAAGATTGATAATACGTGAGAAAAGTTTTCAAAACGACCAAATATTAGAAATATCGGGAGAGAGGCCACTCTCAATCTCACTCTTACAAATGACTTGATGATAGTCACCTTAACTTGTGAATTTGAGACATAATCCAAAACCTTGGATCTCATTGGAAAGGGACCCGTTGCATCTTCCGGTCCAATGTAGATCTTCACACAAGATAGCAAAACGGTTAGAAAATTGAACATCTTCTTTGGAGTTGGATCCATAAGAAGGACACCTCTAGCCAAGAGGGAAAATGAAGGCAAGGCTCTCTCTCTTCCAAGGAAGAGGAAATGGAGATAGCAAGTGATCTCTCCCGTTCCTGGCAGAAGGAAATTTTTATAGTATTCTCACCAGTGAAGAAGACTAAAAGACTGTCAAGACATGCTGTCGAAACTGAAACTTTGGTTCAGAGAAGGAGGTGCGGAGACGAACAAAATCTTCGCCGATGAAAGGTCTTCCACTGTTGATAGGTCGAGAACGTACCGTGAAACTGTGAGGCGAGCAAACGACGATGAAAAGTGAGATGGTTCTTCAGGGTTGTCCCGAGAGGGTTCTAGATCCAACGGATCTGAGAGAGTTAGTGAATATATCAACAGATCTCCTTTGAGGTTGCGATGGATCCGGCGGATCTTGTGAATGCAGTGGGTGGAGAGGATTTAACGGCTCCAGAGTAATCAACAAACAGAAGTTAAGGAGAGGCTTGTGTAGATCTTCACGAGATGTCGCATCAAAAGGAGGAAAACATAGAGCATTCATCGAAATCGAGCACAACAACATGACGAGAAGAACATTTCGAAATCCAGAGAAGGTGAAAAAGATCGGTGAAAGTTGAGGTTCTACGAACGCTTTGATCAGGTGAAGAGGAGACCGGAGGAGAAACGCCGGTGGTAAGTAAAGCGGCTGCCTTGGGCGTCGGGCCTGAGAGAAAAGAAAACTAGGGTTTTCTCTTAGCTCTAATTCTATCATATCGTTTTAGACTAGTTTTACATGTTTTGTTGAAAAAACGCCTCTGAATTTTGTTGAAAAGTTATGAGTACAAAAAAGTAGTAGAATGTTTTTTCTAGGTGATTAAGGTACATCCCCACAAAAAGTTACAATTAATTGTCCAACCAAGAATTCTATAACCCTACAATGTCTGAAAATTGATTTGTGATCGTTTGTTCCTTAATTTCTAATGCTATCTGTTAAATCTTATCCTCCAATATCTTAAGAAATTAACAGTCACACGGTTAGAGTTTTATTTTCAAATTTTTTGGTGTGGTTGTAAATGAACAAGTTTCAATATGTGTAGTTCAACTGGTAGGCTCAAATTTGATGTGGTTGAGCCCTCAATTGTAAAAAAATTTGAGGTTGTATTTCGATAACGTAATAAAAATTTCCTATTTTCTCGCAAATAAGACAACATTGTAGTTTTTGATGTTTCTAGCTTGGTATGAATCGGTCTGAGTTCGGTTCTATTGTTTCCTACCGAAATGGCTAAGTCGAAAACCACCTCAAATGAGAAGTAATTAAGTCTTTGTTTGGACAAGTTTTCTGCCCCTTTGATTCCTATAAATAATACAACACCTTTGATCTTTTCAAATGAGTTGAAGAAATGTACATACCCAGAACAGAGACCCAGGGCCGGTCCAACAAAACTGGTGGTCCGAATCAGAAAAAATATTTATGACTTTTTGTATTTATTATTTAAAAGTTTTTAAAAAATTAGGTTTAAAATTGTATTAAATATTTCTAAAACAACAATTATTTAGTTAAAAACTAAAATTTTAGTCTTCGACATATATCAACTATCATAAAAATATAAGTTTGATGGTCTAAAAAATACAAAATAACTTGGTGAGTCTAAGCGATTGCTTGACCCACTTATGCTTTGGGTCGGGTCTAAAGAGGCCATAGTCTTATTTGCGAGAAAATAAAAAAAGATTTTGCTTATTTGATCGAAGTATATATCCCCGCCAATAGTTATAATTGATGTCAAACCACACTAAAATAAAACCTTATGGTCAAGGTATATAGATTGAAACTTGATGATCTATAACATCACCTAGTTTTAAAAAATGAGTTCTAATGATTTGGTTGTTAATTTCTTAAGATGTTGAAAATTAAGATTAAATCGAAAACGTTGAAAATTAATGACCAAGCGATTACGATTCGATTTTTAAACTTTGTGAAATTATAAATTGTCTACTTGCAATATGTGTAGCTTGGACAAGAAACTCAACTTTCGTGTGGTAGGATCGTTAGTTTCAATATACAATTGAAAACGAAAAAGCATGGAAACATCCGGAAAATGGTTTTTGTCTTTAGTCTCGTATCACTATTTCAACAAATGATTAAAAAAGTCCTAAAAGAAATGTATAAGAATGGTGTGGGTTCTACTTGATGACTATGGTTGGTCTTTTATTATCTTTATAAATATTCCACAAGAAAAATTCCATGAAATAGCTAAAAAGTTGTTGTCTAGTTCTACAATAATAATTGACGAAAAATGCACTGTAAAAGACTACAAAAAAAAAGAAGAAAAGTAATCTTGGAAATTTCGTTATGAACCACAAACACGAAAAGATTTCAGTAAAGTAAATCCGGTTCGATTTGATTTCGGTTCAACCAAACCAAAGTTTTGGCCGTTTTATAAATACGTTAATTTTTCTCGCTCTCTCACTCCTACTTCGAATTATCAACATAGCCGGAGCTCCGATCATGTCATCATGCACCGACGAAGCAATTCCAAGCCACCCAATCGTCGTACGTCTCTCCGTCTCTCTTCTTATTCAATGCTTCTGATGAAAATTTAACTTAGAATTCTCTGCAAATGGCAGCTTGGTTGTGGTCAACTGTGTTTGGATTACTTAGTCACAGTGCCGTCTTTTCCAATTCCCGATCAAAAGATTCGAGGCACGAGTTTCAAGGTCTATTACAAAATCATTTCTCCTCCTATGCTTCGTTGACTTTATTTGATCATTTCTCAATGCACGAAATTAGTTTCATTCGATTCTATGGTTCAATTTTCTCAGGTCCAAGGAGGTGGAAATACTGGGAATGCTTTAACTTGTGTTGCTCGTTTGGGTTTGGGTTCTCGAATTTTAGCTAAGGTTTATACAATTTTTTTTTGCGTTGTTTAATCTTTGATACAGTCTCTCGTTGCTGTGATTTGGGGATTTATGTACTTGGAATGTGAAAATTAAAGGCATAAACTGCAAAAAAATGTAGCCTTGAATCGAATATATGTTTAAGGTTGCTGATGATTCTCATGGGCGTTGGATGCTAGAGGAGCTAGAATCTAGCGGTGTGGATACTTCCTTTTGTTTGGTAAGATCATCAAAATAAAGGTTTTGATACAATGTATATCAATCACAACCATTTCTTTTTCCATCTTTCTCAGAAAGCTAAAGATGGTGCTTCACATTTCAATTATGTCATTGTAGATAACCAAATGTGGGTAAACTTCACTTTTGTTTATGTTGTTTCTGTGATATAGTTTTGAAGTTTCCATTTTGCTGATGATCATACAATGTTATGACCTTATAAAGAAGTGTGCTAGATTAACTATCCTGTGTTTGATACAATTCCTATAAACAAATTTCCTAGGAATACTCGTACGTGTATATTCACTCCAGGATATCCACCTTTGCTCCCAGATGACCTTACTGAATCTCTCCTTCTAGCTGTGTTTGATGGAGTAAGAGTTCTAAATGTAAATGGAAGGTCTCGTGAAGCCGATTTGCTTCTTGCGCAAAAGGTGAAAATGCTTTGTTTTGCTCTCACACATACTTAGTTCTGTTTATATGACAGCTCTTTGTCACTTCATTTATGGGTTTTAGACTTTTAGTCATGAATAGTTAGTTAGGAATCTGTTTTGCTTACCCTATTCATTCAAGCATACCACACCATTGTATACTGGAAACTTGTAGTAAGAGATTTGTTCTTATGCAGGCACATAGCAAGAAGATATCCATCTTAATTAATGCAGAGAAAAGAAGGACAGGGCTAGATAAGCTCCTTGACTTAGCTGATTATGCCATTTGCAATACTAACTTCCCTCAGGTAAAGATTGTCCCCGGAACATTTCTGTAAACTACAGATCAATCTTTTCATAGGTTGTGATGTTGAATATTAGAGAATCAGATCGAAGCAAATTAGCATACCACTTTCTTGGAAAACTCTGTATTGACGAGTTGTGAAATCTATTAGAATGATTAAATGTTGGTACCATAAATTTGTTTTTCATTGTTATAAAGAGTGAAGGAAGTTTCTAAAAAGCTGTATATATGTTCTTGCATCAAAATTGTAACTAGTTACACATGTTCTTGCATCAAAATTGTATCACAGTCAGGTGTATGTAATCTTAAAAGATAGACTTGTTTGATTGATTAAAAAACAGGATTGGACAGAGTCACCATCATCCCCCAGTGCACTTCTCTCTATGCTCATTAGATTACCAAAGCTAAAATTTGTGATCATGACTTTGGGAGAACACGGTTGTATGATGCTCGAGAGATGTTCCAATGGTAAGTCCTTCTGATTTCCTCGATTTTACCATTATACAACTTCTCACATATGAGCATGTTCTTTCCTTCCCGTAACTACAGAGGTTTCAGGGTCAGAAGATGAGACAGATATAGATGAATTACACCAGTCTCTCAAACAAAACACAGACTTTACAAGTGTATTACCAGTCTGCAATTCATCGGTAAACAACGTTTTAAGATACATAATCTTCACTTTTTAATGAAAATATCTTAATTTCTCTTACCATTTTCAGCAAGTGACTAGACTGGGAGGGAATGTTACAGGGAGATTGGTTATAGTAACAGCTGAGAAAATACCTTCATCAGAGCTTGTGGACACAACTGGTGCTGGAGATGCATTTACAGGAGCTTTGCTCTATGGTAATAAAACGTACTAAACCAAATGCATTTAAACCGAATCTAACCGATTCCAATTTTCAATCTTGTTCTTCTTTACTTTCTCACAGGTTTGTGTACAGACATGGCTTCAGAAGAAATGTTGATATTTGCATCTCGAGTCGTAAGTTTGCTTCTTCTTTTGTTTTATCCTGACGTGATTTTAAAAACGCTAGCTTTACGCGTTTAAATCTGAATTTTGTAGGCTTCTTGCTGCTGCAGAGGCTTAGGGGCTCGAACCTCTCTTCCATTACGTACTGATCCTAACCTTGCAGCGTTCTTGGGGGCACAACCGTAATTGTATATATCCTTGGACGTCTAAAAAGGTCTTAAAATGCGTCTGTATTTAATTTGTTGTGAAAGCGAAATAAAAATCAAATGTAAATGTTTCGAGAAATTCCAAGTCTGATTCTCGTTTGTGTGACACCGTTTACTTTACGTGTGTACCATGTGAACAAAGACACAAAGTAGTCATGAAAAAAAAATCACAATAAAGTATTAAACTCACTGAAAAATGAGGAAAAGGTACAAAACTTAGGCATATTTATATAAGAAAATATTTGGTACAAAAAGTTAAACAAATACATTCATCTATATAGCACTACGAACGTTTAGTGTAGTCGTTAATATAGTAAACTACAATTCTATCTTTGCGTAATTAAACAGTATCTGATTTAGCTAACGGTTTCGCATTTATCTGATTTAATTAATAGTTGTCTTTTTGTTGAATTAGGTGTATTATATTTATGATAATTTCATAATTATTTTTACACCATTAAGAATCGATTAAAGAGATCTAAAATGTTGTAAGTTTTTATCGTCCCAGATTTTTACTCTGGTAGTTTTAGGGCAAATGGAGTAAATATTACGAACGGACAAAGAGTTTGCGTGTCCGAAAGACGAAAAGTTAGTTCTGTAATTATGCAAAATCAAAGGGTACTTTAGGGATAAAATGTCTTAATTAATCTCTTATATTATTTGACATAATCGTAAGTTTATGCTGTTAAGTAAATTAATTCACAGACCAAATCCCAGGGAAGGTGGAAGAGAGGAGGGAAGCACGAAAAGGGAAAAAAAAAGTAAGGGAAAAAAAAAAAAAGAGAAAACAAAATACAATAATACTCAAAAAATATTCGGGGGGAAATTTTTCAGAAACGCGTTTAGATTTGCACTTTTGTGTTTTTTGTTCATCTTCTCCACCAAATCTGAGTTTGTTGAAGTTCTTTCGCTGTGTGGTGTTTTTAAATTTTGTTGATTTCAGAAGTTGACAGCTCGTTTGATTCAATCTAGATCCAGAATCTGTATCTGAAGTCTCTGATCTACGAAACGAAATGGTAAGATTTTTCATTTTGTTTTGATTGGTTCATTTTGATTAAATCTTGATTAATTTGGGGGAAATTAGTGACTGGGGAGGTTTTGTAATGTCTGACTTGAAGCAAATTTGGGTTTTGGGTTTAGTTTTTATTGTTTTTTGAGCTTTCAGTTTCGGATCATGGTTTGAGCTGAGTTAGAGATTGTATTGTATGATTACATTTGACTTCAATTGACCTGTCTGTTTTGAGTTTGACGCTTGGTCTAAATCTTGTTTGAATCTTCATTACCAAGATTACTTTGATTTTTCTCCATTTACGGGTTTTGATCAACCGATTGTAAATGAAGTTTTATGTGATTGTGTTATAGTTTGAAATCAAAGGCAATCAAAATGTGGTTCTTTAAGCAGTTGTGATCACCGTTAAGGAGAGCTTGTGATAGCTCAAGAAGCAATTTTTAGTTCTTTTGTTCCAGCTGAAAGGAACTTGTTTGATTCTAGTATTCTACTGTCCTGCCACAAACTGAGAAGAATTATGATTTACTTTTTTCCGGTCTCCTTTTTGGCAACTTTAGGACTATAACTGGAAAACTTTGAATTTAGGAGATGAAATCCTCCAAGGTTTTGATTTTGGTTCCTCCAGCTTGTTTGAGCTTAATTTTATGTAGCTGCAATGTAATTTGAAAATCTTGTGAGACATGTAAGCTATGAGGCTCAAAAGCATGAGATGTTCTGTTTAGTCATCATGTCCACGATAGTACTCCATGGAAGTTAACCGTGAAAGTGGTGAAATGAATTTAGCAGCTCTTGGCTCTTGCTTACAATTCCTTAACGAGAACTAAGCACATTGACACTGTTTGTTTCTACAGGTGGCTAACTTCAATCCTACAGTTGGGTCATCTGTGTGGGTGGAGGACCCTGATGAAGCCTGGATTGATGGTGAAGTTGTTAAAGTTAATGGTGAAGAGCTCAAAGTTCTGTGCACTTCAGGGAAACATGTATGTGTGTTTGTTTCTCGTGTAAATTAGAAGCAAAAGAGAGCTTTTGTGAAAACAGTTTTTAATTTTTAAAATTTTGGAAAATTCAGGTTGTTACAAAAGTCTCTAATGTTTATCCAAAAGATACGGAAGCGCCAGCATCTGGAGTGGACGATATGACAAGACTTGCTTATTTGCACGAACCTGGAGTTCTACAAAATTTGCATTCAAGATATGATATAAATGAGATTTATGTGAGTAATTCCTATTGATTTCAAATATATAAATGTACTCTAGATATATGTGGACTAAACTTTCATTTACGTCCAGACTTATACAGGAAGCATATTGATTGCTGTTAATCCGTTTAGAAGACTTCCCCATCTTTATAGTAGCCATATGATGGCTCAGTATAAAGGAGCTGCCTTAGGGGAACTGAGTCCACATCCATTCGCTGTCGCAGATGCTGCATATAGGTAATTCATACACACTGGTAAAATGTATTACCTTTACTTTTTTGTTGATACGTATATGTAAAAAATGCATGTGTTCTCGTTTTGTTCTAATGCAGACAGATGATTAATGACGGAGTAAGTCAATCTATTTTGGTTAGTGGAGAAAGTGGCGCTGGTAAAACTGAAAGCACTAAGTTGCTTATGAGATATCTTGCTTACATGGGAGGGAGAGCTGCTGCTGAGGGAAGGAGTGTTGAACAGAAAGTCTTGGAGGTGAAAACCAAAGCATCATATATATTTTTTCATTCAGTTAAATCCTATTGTTAGAAGAGTAAACAAATAACGAAAATTTCAGAAAATGGTCTGAGTTTGCTTTTCATGAGAAACTTCATTATAATAATGCTAGTAGTCACCCACATTAAGGCAAACTGAATAGTCAGTAGCTATATGCTCAGTTCCTTATGCAGATGATGTTGATCTTCCGTTTTTTTTGCATTGACATGTTTCTTATAAGCTTCTTAATTGTGTCTCTTATTCAGTCGAATCCTGTTTTAGAAGCATTCGGAAACGCAAAGACTGTCAGAAACAATAATTCCAGGTAACATTGTTTCCTCATATCTCTATCGTATTCGTTCATCTATATTATTGAGATTGTTTTTGAAACTTTTAAATCTCACCACTTTGGGTGTTTGTTAACTGTTTATTTGTGTACTTTACAGTCGTTTTGGTAAGTTCGTGGAGATTCAGTTTGACGAAAAGGGAAGGATATCAGGAGCTGCCATCAGAACTTATTTGTTGGAAAGATCCCGTGTTTGTCAGGTCTCTGATCCTGAAAGAAACTATCACTGTTTCTACATGCTTTGTGCTGCTCCAGAAGAAGTAAGTTTTGTAATTCACTTGGGAGTATGTAACAACGAATAACTTGCTGATACATATGCACATCTTGTTTTCTCAAATGATTTTTTCTACTATCAGGATGTGAAGAAATTCAAGCTGGATGAACCAAAGAAATACCACTATCTCAATCAATCTAAATGTCTACAGTTGGATAGTATAAATGATGCGGAGGAATATCATGCCACAAGACGGGCTATGGATGTTGTCGGGATCAGTACCGAGGAGCAGGTAGTCATCACAGAACTCCATGAGTCAGATTTTAGCCGAAGCTGCTATATTGACTCTGTAAACAGATTCTATACTGATATTTTGTTTCAGGATGCGATTTTCAGCGTCGTGGCAGCCATTCTCCATCTCGGGAATGTCGAATTTGCTAAGGGAACAGAGATTGATTCATCGATTCCCAAAGATGATACATCCTTGTTTCACCTGAAAACTGCAGCTGAGCTTCTCAGGTAAATGCCTCGACTAGTAGTGCTAAAAAATGTTGGTTTTGTTTTGTTTTCTTCTATTTGTGGACTGAAGTAGGTTTCTTTATTTTTATCATTTTCCTTTCCAGCTGCGATCAAAAGGCACTCGAGGATTCTCTATGCAAGCGTATCATGGTAACTCGCGATGAAACCATCACAAAAACTCTTGATCCAGAAGCTGCTACTCTTAGTAGAGATGCTTTGGCTAAAGTTATGTACTCAAGGTTGTTTGACTGGTGGGTTTCTCGATTCTACCCTGATGAAGATATTCAATAGCTGTTTCTCTGAAGAAATAAGCTTCGAAGATGCTTTTCCATCATTGTTCTATACTAATCCTTTAAGGTTTTTGCAGGCTTGTTGACAAGATAAATAGCTCAATTGGTCAAGATCCTCACTCAAAGTACTTGATTGGTGTTCTTGATATCTATGGATTCGAGAGTTTCAAAACAAACAGGTGCTTACGTGGTATGCTTGTTGTTTTCATAATTGGTTAGATGGGTTTACTTGATAAAGTGGATCTAACTTTGATACTTCAGCATAATATATA